>JAVTVY010009510.1:0-43339 GCA_036873755.1 Hanleya hanleyi
AAATAAAAAATGGTAGCGAGCATATTGACGCTTCATGTCACAACTGGAAACCAATAATTATTTGAGGCAAAAATATATCACACTGTCACATGATGTATGACTAAATCTTTGGTATACGTGCAACAACAACCACGAAAGACACAATTGTCGTAATTGCGTCATTAGTAGTCTATTCTGCATGTCAGCTACAGTCTCAATTGCGACAATAGCGGTTGATCTACATGCAGTCACCTGCTAATGGCACAATTACGACATTAGCTGGCGACCTGACAACTGCTAATGACACAGTTGCCGCACTGCGACAATTGTGTCAGTAGTAGTTGCTATTTGAATTATTTGCAAAAACCTGTCGAAATAGTCCATCTGTAAATTATTACTACGGCATATCTTGTCAACAGCGCAAAGAAGATTATGCTGTTTCTAATCAGAGCGTGACTTAGATGTAATGCTCGAAAAAGTGTCTGGGAAATTCACGGATAAAATAATACTGCTCCATGATACCGATCTGACGATAGGAGAACAATGCCATCCTCTGACGATAGGAAAACAATGTCATCTTCCGAGGATAGAAGAACAATGTCAGCCTCTAACGATAGGAGAAGAACGTCTGCCTCTGGCAATTGGAGAACAATGTCAGCCTCTGACGATAGGAGAACTCCTCTAACGATAGAAGAACAATGTCAGCCTCTAACGATAGAAGAACAATGTCAGCAGCTGACGATAGGAGAACAACTGTAGCCTCTAACGATAGGAGAACATTGTCACTCTCTAACGAGACGAGAACATTGTCAGTCTCTAACGATAGAAGAACAATGTCAGTCTGTGATGATAGCACAATGCCCCCTCCGAGGATAGGAGAATAATGTCAGCCTCCAAGGATGGGAGATAAATGTCAGCCTCTAACGATAGGAGAATAATGACAGCCTCCAAGGATAGGAGATAAATGTCAGCCTCTAACGATAGGAGAACAATGACAGCCTCCAAGGATGGGAGATAAATGTCAGCCTCTAACGATAGGAGAACAATGACTGCCTCTGACGATAGGAGAACAATGTCAACCTCTGACGATAGGAGAACAATGTCAGCCTCTGACGATAGGAGAACAATGTCAGCCGCTAACGATAGGAGAAGAATAATGTCAGCCTATGACGATAGAATGTCAGCCACTGACGATAGGAGAAAAATGTCATCCTCTAAAGATAGAAGAATAATGTCAGCCTCTTACCATAGGAGAATAATGTCAGCCTGCGACGACAGGAGAACAATGTCAACCTCTAATGATTAGAGAACAATGTCAGCCTCTGACGATAGGAGAATAATTTCAGCCTCTGAGGATAGGAGGACAGTGTCAGCCTCTGACAATAGAAGAACAATGCCAGCATATAACGATAGGAGAGCAATGTCAGTCTCTAACGATAGAAGAACAATGTCAGTCTCTGACAATAGGAGAACAATTGCAGCCTCTACCGATAGGAGAACAATGTCAAGTCTCTGACGACAGAACAATGTCCGTCTCTGACGATAGAAATACAATGTCAGTCTCTGAAGATAGGAGAGCAATGTCGGCCTCTAACGTTAGAAGAACAATGTCCGTCTCTGGCGATAGGAGAATAATATCTGTCTCTGAGGATAGGAGAACAATGTTAGCCTCTGACGATAGAAGAATGTCAGCCTCTGACGACAGGAGAACAACCTTTCAACGATAGGAGAACAATATCAGCATCTGGCGATAGGAGAACAGCGTTAGCCTTTGAGGATAGGAGTACAATGTCAGCCACTGACGAAAGGAGCACAACGTCAGCCTTTAACAATAGAAGAACAATGTCAGTCTCTGACCACAGAACAGTGTCAGTCTCTGACGGTAGAAGGACAATGTCAGCCTCTGACGATAAGAGAACAATGTCAGCCTCTGACGATAGTAGAACAATGACAGCCTCTGAGGATAGAGGAACAATATCAGCATCTGGTAGAACAATAGGAGAACAATGTTATCCTTTGCGATAGGAGTACACTGTCAGCTTCTTGCGATAGAAGATCAATGTCAGCCTCTGACGATATGAGAACAATGTCAGCCTCTAACAATAGGAGAACAATATCAGTCTCTGACGATAGGAGAACAATGTCAGCCTCTTGACGACAGAAGAACAATGTCAGCCTCTGGCGATAGGAGAACAGTGTCAGCCTCTGACGAAAGGAAAACAATGTAAGCCTCTGACGACAGGAGAACAAAGTCAGCCTCATTGACAACTGTTGACCGCCAGAGGATGCTATGTCCCCCGCCGAAATGGCAGCAATGTTTTTTAGCATTGTTGATCTCGGGGAATATACATGAGGGAGGCAACTGCTACTTCATAAGCGTTGGATGCGGAAGGGTCTTTCTGCCTTTCCAAGTTTTAAAATCAACCCAGAACGGTTGATTGCTTCTGTAATATAGTTTCCATGCAGTGAAGCATGGAAATTATGTAACCGAGAAGCAACCCCAAGTGACATCTCATCGCATATTATATGCAAACCAAATTTGAGAAGCTGAATGTATCCTATACCTATTGTCCGGAAACCAAATATTAAATTTGCCACCAGGTGTCACCACCTGTAGGTGCAAGTGGGCAAAACGCAATCCCAAGCATCATCTCATGACATGGTACATGTATCAGCATACGAACTTTGGGAAGAATCTGAATAGGGGTCTTAAAGTTATTGCCCGGAAACCAAATTTAGATTTGTAGGCGCAAGTGTGCGAAACACAATCCCAAGTGACATCTTATGGCATATGAATACCAAATTTGGGAAGAATGTGATGAGCAGTTGTCAAATTATTGTCAGAAACAAATTTCAGATTTTTCCACCAGGTGTCGCCACCAGTATGCAGAAGCAGGCGAAATACAATCCCAAGGGACATATAATGGCATGGTATCTGAATATCAAATTGGAGAAAAATCCGATGAGCGAAATCAAATTTAGATTTGACACGAGGTGGTGCTAGATGTAGGTGCAAGTGGGCAAAACGCCAAACTTTCTGAACTCAGTTGTAATTAATATAATAAGTTACACATGTGGACACAAACGATTCGTGCAGAAGCTTTAGGGTAAATCATATGATGTGGAATACAATTATTTGGCAAGGCTTTGGTGTAAGACCTCTCATTGAAAAGGTAATATCCTGGACAAAAGACTGACAATACAACTTGCAGCAGATCCTTTGTCAATTATAATTCCTGAGTCTTACACCAAATCGTTGCCAATTATTTGATAGCAGAATTGACGAAAATGTTGTCCTTCATTTGATATGCCACGACATAAAAAAAAACCCAAAATAGGGGTTCGATATTCCACATTATACACCTGAAATAAAATATGGTTTCGTGCAAAAGCTTTAGGGTAAATCATATGATGTGGAATAGAATGATTTGATAGCAAAATTGAAGGGAATGTTGTCCTTCATTTAAGGCGACACGAAATTTAAAACTAACCGGGGCTTGGTACTGCGGGGATTCTGAAATAAAATATGGTTCCTGCAAAAGCTTTAGTGTAAATCATATGATGTGGAATAGAAGGACTGGACAGCAAAATTTAAGAAAATGGTGTCCGTCGTTTAAAGCGACATGAAATTCAAAACTAACAGCGAGAAGCGGAAGAAAGAAGAAAATGACAAACACATTAGGCATCCCTAGGGATGCCTAAATTAAACAAAGTATTTGGAAGTTATCGCTTGTGAAGAGTTTGAACGGAATCCAAGAACAAGCACAGAAGATTGCAACAAGACTCAGTGGCGCCACCTTCAGGTGGATCTTGCTGAAACGCAATACCAACCCACGTCTGGTCACAAGGAGTGTATATGCTAAATTTCGAAGGAATCCGACAAAGCTTTTGGAAGTTATCGTCTGTGAAGAATTTGAACAGACAGACACAAAGAGAGCAAGACCCATCTTAACTGGAACGGGCACGAAGAAGCGAAACTCAGTGGCGTCACCTTCAGGCAGATGTTGCTGAAATGCAGTAGCAACCAGTGTCTTGTCGCAAGATATGCATATGCCGAATTTCGGGAGAATCCGCGAAGCATTTGCACGTTATCACTTCTGAAAATTTTTAACATGTGTCCACGGACACAAAGAAGCAAGACCCATTTTGACTCAGTGGCGCCACCTTCATGCATATGTTGCTGAAATGCAATACCAACTGGCGTCTTGTCGCAAGGAATGGGTATGTCGAATTTCGGAACACTCCAACAAAGCATTAGGAAGTTATCGCTTGCGGAAAATTCAGACAGGCAAACATGGACGTACACGGGCATCCACTGACACAAAGAAACAAGAACCATTTTAAAGTCCCGATTAAAGTATTATTATTATTTGGAAAATTTCACTTTGTGGAACCAAGTCGGGTACAGCTTTTAAATTGATATCAGCTGTTAGGAATAAATCCACCCTGTTGTCCGCCATAAGCAGACCTATCAACCTGGTGCAATTTTTGTCCCCCTGGTCCTGTATCTTGGTACATGTACAGTCCTAACGATTTGAAAAATGGTCTCAGCGAAACTCAGTGGCGCCACCTTCAGGCAAATGCTACTGAAATGCAGTACACAACAGCGTCTTCTCACAAGGAATGCGTATGCCAAATTTCAGGAGAAGCCAACAAAGCATTTGGAAGTTATCGCTTGTAAACAA
This sequence comes from Hanleya hanleyi, assembly GCA_036873755.1. Classification (NCBI taxonomy): domain Eukaryota; kingdom Metazoa; phylum Mollusca; class Polyplacophora; order Lepidopleurida; family Hanleyidae; genus Hanleya; species Hanleya hanleyi. The sequence continues at coordinate 4,665 of JAVTVY010009510.1, forward strand.
TTCCAACTGACATCCACGGACACAAAGAATGATGTTGCTGAAATGCAATATCGACTGGCGTCTTGTTGCAAGGCATGCGTATGTCGAATTTCAGAACAATCCAACAAAGCGTTAAGAAGTTATCGCTTGCGGAAAATTCGAACAGACATGCACGGACGTACACGGACATCCACGGACACAAAGAAGCAACCCAGTGGCGCCACCTTCAGGCAGATGTTGCTGAAATGCAACACCGAATGGCGTCTTGTCGCAAGGAATGCATATGCCGAATTTCGGAACAATCCAACGAAGCATTAGGAAGTTATCGCTTCGAACACACAGGCACGGACGTACACGGACATCCACGGACACAAAGAAGCAAGAACCATTTTAAAATCCCCGGCCGCGTTGGGGCGGGGGACAAAAAGGTCTGTCGATTAGGAATGCCAACATTTCTAATGGATGACGACGGACTCCTGCATGATTTCGGATGTGACACTTGCTTTAATATCACGTCTTTTCTACGAAAAGAGACATTATCACCATTTCGATATCCTTAAACTAGACCACCCTTCCTGACTATATCGTGTGCCTGGATGACCTGTGTCTAGACCCGGTATTAAGTACAAACCCCGATGAACCCCATGAAAAGGAGATGGTACGATAAGGTGGGATTTTGACCTATATACGTGGGGCGCTTGAAATCGAAAAAATAAAATCTTCTAAAAAGAATTGTGTTTTAATGTAACAGCATGGAAAAATATATGTACAGCATATGTCGAAGTTCTAGCTCGATTGCGTTATAATTATAGTTATGACATGAAATTGAAGTCCACAGCATATTCTCTTTCGTGAAAAGAGGGTTTATCGAGTCATTCAAACACACATTTAGACACGAAAGTATGGTGTTCTATTTGGGCCAAGTTTGCGTCGCGTGGCGACTTTTAGAAACTCGCCACTCGCCACGCGCCGTGGACCTCTCCGGCGCGCGGCGACTGGCGACTTTTTGCTATCTCTTAACCTGCAAAAACTCGCCAGTCGCCACCCGCCGTAAAACACGGCGACTTTCGCTCTATCTCTTAACCTGCAAAAAATCGCCGCGCGCCACTCGCCAGTAGTATATAAAGGCTAAATTGATGAGATAGCGCCTCACTGCGCATGCGCAGAACCTTGTGTGACGTCATAAGTGTGCGCAGAAAAAAAATGGGGCGGTATTGGGGCGGTGTGCGCATGCGTGATGTGTGGGAGGTGGGTACAAGATGGCCGCCAGTGGAAGATGTGGGAGGTGGGTACAAGATGGCCGCGAGTGTCATGTGTGGGAGGTGGGTACAAGATGGCCGCCAGTGGAAGATGTGGGAGGTGGGTACAAGATGGCCGCCAGTGGAAGATGTGGGAGGTGGGTACAAGATGGCCGCGAGTGTCATGTGTGGGAGGTGGGTACAAGATGGCCGCCAGTGGAAGATGTGGGAGGTGGGTACAAGATGGCCGCCAGTGTCATGATGTGGGAGGTGGGTACAAGATGGCCGCCAGTGTGAGTGAGAGGTGGGAGGTGGGTACAAGATGGCCGCCAGTGGAAGATGTGGGAGGTGGGTACAAGATGGCCGCCAGTGTCATGATGTGGGAGGTGGGTACAAGATGGCCGCCAGTGGAAGATGTGGGAGGTGGGTACAAGATGGCCGCCAGTGTCATGATGTGGGAGGTGGGTACAAGATGGCCGCCAGTGTCATGATGTGGGAGGTGGGTACAAGATGGCCGCGAGTAGTAAAATGTATAAAAGGAGTCTATTTTTAGGGAAAGGGGTGTATTCAATCTGACTTACCTGACCTGACTTGATCAGCCAGCCAGCCAGCCAGCCCTCCTACCTGCCTGCCTTCCTGTCTGCCTGCCTGCATTCTGCCTGTGTGGAATGCATGTCCTGACTTGGTTCTGGGTTTTTCCATCACGGTTGTGCGCAGGTGTATGACGTCACTTCCGGTCTGCGTGAATCGGGCGTGACCTGGGACTATGGGATGCATGTACTGACTTGGTTCTGGGGTTTTTCCCTCACGGGGAGGTCACGTGATCAGTTCAAGGTCATATCCATTTTTTATCGATATGTCAACTCCACACCCAGTCCATTAAATGCTCCTTCACCTATGCTTCAATTTGATACCTCACTCGACCTGTGGTGTGAGTGAGTGCAAGAATGTATTCATCCGCGGTGATGCAGTCATGTCTGGCGGTGATTCGGTCTCGGGAAAAAGCTTCCTTGCCCAATGCCTACGGACTTTACCGAAGATACACGGACTTTAACGAAAAGACACGGACGTACACGAAAAGACGCGAAGGTGAACGCCATTGTGGGAAACCTCCCACAGACAGGTCAGTACATGCATTTCTATGTTGTTCACGCATAATAAAAGGATTGATCTGTAATCTGTGTTGTTGTTGTTGCTCCCTTTTTTTGGACTAACCCATCAGAATAGTACGTATCACGGACTATACCCGTAGAGCTACATCTGGTCTATAAAACACGTCCCTCTGGATCCCACACCTTCATTTCTACAGAGCCATGGCGGAGACCCAGCCCCATGCGACTCGCATTTTACAGTATGCCACCGTGGTGAATTCATTCACGGGTTACCGAGCAGTGGTCCGGTCCATGTTTGCAGATGGCGACGACAACGAGGGACGACGCCAGATCCTGAACGAGTTCACAGAAGCGGTCCTCCACAGAGTGCACTCGATGGAGAGGCGTGCCATCACTCACCACTACTGGACTATGACAGCCATCCTTGATGCTCGGGCTATGGACCACGAGCGCTCACGCCGCAACCAGCACCGGCTGGTTGGCCTCATACTAGTCTGTGCCCTATTCACCCTGGCGCTGTGGTATTGACACTATAAATACCAGGGTCAGACAGAGTGTGTGTCATTCACCGTTCGACATTTGGACCAAGCATGTCATCCGTCCTACGAGCCATCCTCCCCCTTACACCTTACCAGGTGGGATTATACGTTTATGAAGATTATGTGACTCTGGTGGAAGATAGTGGCGGGGATTGGAGGGCGTCCCCTGAGACTTTATCGAATACGGTGACACTACAGCGTGATGGGTGGACTAAGTTTAAACGGGTGTTGAGCGGAGAGTTAGACGGACACCTGATCCACCTGGACAAGGCCAACTACGTATACCATACTGCGCTCTACCCACGGGTGGGACGCTACCAAGAGCCGGCTCGAAGTTTCCTCCTAACTCCCTCTCTGTGGTCAGCCTTGGAGAAAATAGGCCCTCTGGTGGACCAGTTATTTATACCCGACGATCGATCACCCCACCAATTGGCATGGGCTCATGCTATCGAACACGCACTAGATGAACCTAATGAAAAAAAAAGCGGATGGAGAAAATACTATATGTATAGAATGCGCAGAGGCTGGAATGACAGGGTCACCTCATGAAGCCACCCACACACACATGACGGGCCAGAACGATGAAGAAGAAGAAAAAATCCGTGATGAAGCCGCGGGGCCAATGGCTGAACCCCATGAACAACTACATGAACCCGACGACGATGCCATTGATTACCCCGCTACACTCAGTCAGCCCAATGACATGACCACCTGATCCTTTGATCTCACGGGGTTCTCCCTATAAATACGAGAGACAGTGAAATCTGGTACCATTCACGTACTGACCATGACGGAGCATATAGTACTGGCGTATTTCAGCTTGACCCCCGAGGTTTTCCTGCACGTGTATGCGGATAAGGTCGATATCATGGAGGAGGTGGTGGGAGACACGGACCCTACACAACCGTGCCCGGCTCACATTCGTCTGTCCCGGGAGGGCTGGACCAAATTCAAACGGGTGTTGTCTGGTGAACTGGACGGCGACCTCATCCACTTGTGTCACGATGTGTACATCCGACGCGGCCCTTTCTTTGCTCAATTGGCTCGGCTAGATGGAGGTACAGTGCATTTTACCCTTCACCCTGATCTATGGTCTGCATTGGAAGATGCCGTGGTGGATGTGGATGAAGTGCTTATCAAGCGGTCATCAGACGAGTTGGACTGGTCATTGACCATGGCCACTGTGGAAGTCCACGAAGAAAATCAGAAAGAAACTCAGGCCCAAGATATACCCGTTATAAATAAACGATAGAGCCAGGGTCCATCATCATTTTGTCACCATGAAGCGCTGGGAGAAGGTGTTGGATAACTTATACTACAGTCCCGACAGTCCGGCAGCCTATAGTGCATTGTCGGCTCTCTATCGAGCGGCCAAACCCCAGGGGGTACAACGTGCCCAAGTCCGAGATTGGTTAAGAAGACAAGACACCTATACCTTACATCGATCTGTCCGTCGCCATTTTCTACGGAACCGGGTCATCGTGGGAGGAATAGATGCCCAGTGGCAAGCGGATTTGGTGGATATGAGCGCCTTTGCCAAACACAACGATGAGAATCGGTATATCTTGACGTGCATCGATATCCTATCCAAGTATGCGTGGGTGGTACCCATCCGGACGAAAACGGGGGCAAATCTCATAGCGGCGTTCAAAGACATCTTCAAGACCGGGCGCAAACCTTTGTATTTGCAAACCGACGAAGGCACGGAATTCCTCAACAGACCGTTCCAAGCCTTTCTCAAGAAACAGAAGGTGTTTTTCTTCCATACGTACAACGAGACCAAGGCTTCCGTGGTGGAGAGGTTCAACAGGACATTCAAAGGCCGCATGTATAAATATTTCACCTATAAGAATACAAGGCGGTACATCGATGTTCTCCCGAAACTGGTGAGGGGTTACAATCGAGCCTATCATCGAAGTATAGAGAGAGCCCCCATTACCGTGACCCAACGCAATGAAGCCCAAGTCCGGCGTGTCTTGTACCCCAGGCCATCGCAGCGAACGACGAAGGCGGTGTACAAGGTCGGCGACCCTGTACGGATCAGTAAAGTCAAGGGCAAGTTCGAGAAAAGTTACTTGCCCAACTGGAGCGATGAGCACTTCCTGATTAAACGGCGCCTACCCCGACAGCGGCGAGTCTATGAACTGGAAGATCTCCAAGGCGAAACGTTGCTGGGGACGTTTTACGACACGGAATTACAGCCTGTTGTAAAAACACAGCAAGACTACTACACGGTGGAGCAGATTTTGAAAACGGAACGTCGACGTGGCAAACTGTTTCATTTCGTAAAATGGCAAGGCTGGCCCAGTTCCTTCAATTCCTGGGTCGCTGCCAACCAGGTGAAACGACTATAAAACCAGACACCACTGCCGTCCTCCTTCATTCCACGTCCGACCCCAGTGCTATGGACCAACAGCAGCTGCCTCCGAAGACAGCGTCTCGCAAAACGCGCAAAGCGCAAGTGGTCTTTGGGGTGCTATTGCTAACCCTGCTGAGTGTGTTGTACGGAGGTGTGTTTTACGACGTAGCCTATGTCAGTACGTTACTTAACCAACTGAGAACACCAGCCATCAGTGAAACGGGTCTACAGAGAGCACCAGTCGTATCGAGCCCAGTCACCACCACCACCACACCCCGCGTACAAGCCACGTCGAGCTCTACACTTACACCAAGTACACCTACTACGTCTCAAGACCCACCGGATTTCATCCCTCACAGTGAACCGACAACGACGACGACCACCCACGTTGTACCCACCCCCAGCACCATCTCTGAACGTGAACAGACAACGACGACCGACGTTGTACCCACCACCACTCCAGTTCACTCGTACGAAATTTACAAGAGCGGGTTACCACGACAACGGATAGACCTCAAACCATGGACCCTCGGTGGCAACATCCCTTCACCTGCGTCATCGCAGGACCGACGAGCTCCGGCAAAACGCACTTCGTCAGGAAGCTCCTTCAACACGCCGACAGCATGATCACTCCACCCATTGCCCGAGTCGTGTGGTGTTACGGAGAATGGCAGGAAGCGTATGCAGCAATGCCCCACATCACGTTCGTGGAAGGCCTACCCAACCTGGCCGATTTGGAACCCGACACCTTGGTGGTTGTGGATGATCTCATGGCGGAGACGGATGCACGGGTCACCCAACTCTTTACCAAAGGCAGCCATCATCGACGGCTCAGCATCATCTACATTGTGCAGAATCTGTTCAGTAAAAACAAAGAACATCGGAATATCAGCTTAAATGCCCACTACCTGGTGGTCTTCAAAAACCCGAGAGATACCACTCAACTGCTGCACCTGGCGAGACAGATGTATCCCGGCCGCACACCGTTTGCGTTGGAAGCCTTCAAAGATGCCACAACCCCTCAGCACGGGTATATGCTCTTCGACCTCAAGCAAGCCACCCCCGACCACCTTCGACTACGGACCGGCATCTTTCCCGGAGAGACCCACCACGTGTACATGCAAAAATAATGTAAACACACCCACAGTGGCGCCCCCAGCTGGGGTTTGTGTGTTTGATGATGGGGAATAATAAAAAGAATGAATACCACAGCAGGGTTGACTTTGTCTGTGAGGTGGATAAAAAGGGCAGAGTTGTGGGTTCTAGCATTAGTTGTACAGGATGTCTGCGCGAGTACGGAAGCACGCTCCCACGCTCCGTGTATTGAAGACGGCCCCACCCGAGTTAGTCCGAACCATTGTACGCGGTGCGGACCCTGACCTTGTACGCTGTCTGTGCGAGATCGGGTACAACCTGTTAAAAGGCAACGTACCACTGACTCCGGCTCAGAAGACCAAGTTGGCCAAGCATAAGACAGGTCTCCGAACCCTAGTCCACAAGCGGGTCCCTCAAACACAAAAGAAAAAGGTGTTACAGAAAGGCGGCTTTCTCGGGGCCATCTTAGCACCGTTGGCCGCTTCCGTGTTGGGTCCAGTATTGGGTGGACTCTTCGGCCGACAATGAACCACACGAAAAAAATGGTCCTCGTCGAACCACGGTTCCTGCAAAACCTCCAATCACCCTACCCTGTCCCACCTACGGTGAAGACCATAAACAGCCTCGATGGAGAGATGCAACAGATCTTACAGAGACCGGGGTTAAGCGACAGTGAGAAAGTACAACGGTACAATGAGACGCTTCAACGGTACATGACGTTCATGGACCAATACAAAACCCTGTCTACCCCAGCAACAGCACCACCACCACCACCACCACCACCACGTGACAGACCGCTGACCTCAGCACCGCTCCAACAGCCGGGTGAGGTAGCCCCCACAGCCCCACAGTGGGTGGAAGACGAAGTGCTGAAGAGTGTACCTGCCTCGTTCAAGAAACAAGCTGGCCTGGTATTACAACGGATGAAACAGAATCCTAACATGACTTGGAATGATAAAGGCGAACTCCTGGTACAGAATCAGGTGGTCCCGGCACCCACATGACGGATTTAGTGAATGATCTGATGCGTCAACGCAGATCGCACACCGATCCTCGAGGATGGGAGGTCTTCGCTCAAGGCTTGAAAGACATGCATGTACCACAGGAATTGGTGGGGAACCCCCACCGCTGGGCCTTTATGCAGCAAACCCAGCAATCACCGAGTGGCCCACTACCTTCTTGGGAAGTCGAATGGGAACCGGAGTCACCCCCCAAAACACCACCACAACGGGCACTTTCTTTTCGCGCCTATAAAAAAACACCCTTGATCAAGACACCCCACATCTCCAGAGCCGTGACACGTAGCAAGTCACCGCGACGAACACGACGCCGCACACAACCGCCCAAGGCGTGGAAGACCTATTAAAACCAACAGCAGCAGCAGGACAGCTCAGTCGCCATGTTTTACCTGACCCTACCCAGTAACAGTTCGCTGGATGTGTTTCCTGACAACACCGTGGCCAAGTACGTCACCCAGTTACCGCAACCGTTACATTTACCTGGACGCTGGGAATGTGCCCTCGTGGATGTCCAATACCCTTACTCGTGGTACAACGTGCGAGCCAATGAAGTGTGGTACGAGGTGACCTACGAAGGCAAAAACACCCGACTCACCCTGTCCGAAGGCCAATACGATACCCCCAAAGAGTTCATGGGTGGGCTGTCAAGACTGATGCATGATAAGGCGCTACGGGGGGTGACGGATAGTGCAGCACGCCTGATAGCCTTGCGCTTCAAGAGAAACGTGTTCTTCGATGTCAACGTACACAACGACAAGGCACAGCTTACCCTCACCGATACCGTGAATGTGAAACTTAGTCCTACACTACAGCAAATGCTGGGTTTCGATCTACAGACGTTCGCTGGTCCCACCCAACACCATGGCGAGATGCCGATGGATATGAAGTCGGGTATGTACGGACTCTACGTCTACTCGGACGTGGTGGACAACCACATCGTGGGCGATATCAACACACCTCTGTTACGGGTGGTCCCCATTAAAAAGACGTATGGCGATCAAGTCACCCACAGTTTCAACCATATCATGTACCTGCCCGTACGACATACCGATATCAACACGATCACGGTGGATATAAGAGATGACACGGGACGAGCGGTGGCATTCGAACGAGGAAAAGTGGTGCTGACACTTCATTTTCGACAAGCACGTGCTCCCCACTTTGCATAATGAAAGTACCTTACGAGTGCGATGCACGCAGCTATGCCGACTATTATGCCCAACAGGCCGGGGGTGGCTTTCCGGTCTTTAGCGGTGCACGCATGCAACGAGGACATGGACTGGGGAACATACTCGGCAGCATTGTGAAAACGTTCCTGCCCTTGGTGACGCGTGGGGTGAAAGCAATCGGCAAACAAGCGGTACGCAGTGGACTGCAAGTGGCCGGTGATGTCTTGGGGGGTACGGCACCCCGACAAGCCTTGAAACGACGGGCCAAAGAAGCGGGAGGCGTCTTGGTGGCCAAAGCACAACGCACCGTTGGGAATAAAAGAGCTGCCCCACCGAGACCACGCACCAGTCGACGACCGACCCAGCGACGACGCACATCCAAGAAGACCCGGGATATCTTTTCTTAAAACATGTCCTTAATCCACGCCGAGTCCTGCCCCTCCACCAACAGTGAATTTGATTTGTGGACCGTGCCGCCCACACAAACCAGTGCCGAACAAGGATTATGGGTGGAGCATCTCCCGCTCTCCAGCATCAACGAAACCGGGCCCATCGAGTTCACCATCAGTAATGCGGATACGGCCTATGTGGATTTAGCCCATACCTACTTGTATGTGAAAGCCAAGGTGGTCAATGGAGCTGGCACCAGACTCGCTGACCAAGCAACGGTGGGCCCGACGAATCTCTGGCTGCACTCGATGTTTCAGCAGGTGGATATTTTTCTCAGCGACAAACTCATCAGTGACTCCACCAACACGTACCCCTATCGAGCCTACATCGAGACACTGTTGTCGTATGGCCGAGAGGCTAAAAAATCTCAGCTGACAACCGCTTTATTCTACAGGGACACGGCCGAGCACATGGACACGGCGGACAATGGGGGATATAACAAACGGAAGGCTTTCACTGCGAACAGTGCCTCGGTGGATATGATGGGTCGACTGCATGCAGACATGTTCATGCAAGACCGGTACCTCTTGAACAAGATCCCCATCAAAATCCGACTGATACGGGCGCCTCCCACCTTCGCCTTGATGGCCACTAACGTAGAGGGGCATGTAGCGGACTATAAGATTGTCATCCAAGACGCAGTCCTGTATGTCCGAAAAGTGAAACCGAATCCAGCCGTTCAATTGGGACACATGAAAGCCTTGGAAACAAAACCAGCCCAGTACCCTATCCGACGTGTGCAAACCAAAGTGTTCTCTGTGCCTGCTGGAAATATGGGCGCCAACAAAGAAAACCTGTTCCTGGGGGAACTACCCAAGCGATTGATCCTGGCCTGTGTAGAAAATACCAGTTTCAGCGGAGCCTACCCAGAGAATCCGTTTGACTTTAAACATTTCGGCATCAATTTTGTGGCCCTGCATGTGGATGGACAACAGGTGCCAGCCACGGCCTTAACCCCGAACTTTGGGCGGAGGAATTTCATTCGAGCCTATCAGAGCCTGTTTACAGCCACCGGTCAAATCAACCAGGACGAAGGGAATATGATCAGTCGGGAGGACTACGCGAACGGATACACGTTGTTCTGTTTCGATCTGACCCCCACCTTAGAGAACGACCATCAGCTGGCCCTGGCCAAGCAAGGCAACTTACGGTTGGAAATCCACTTTGCACGAGCCCTGGCGACCACCGTCAATGTGATCTGCTACGCCGAGTTTGACATCATTCAAGTGGACAAGGCGCGCAACGTCCTGTGTGACTTCTCCACCTAACATGGATACAGACCAGATAACCACCGTGCTGGAGAATGACCCAGAGACACGTAGGGTCTTTCAAGGGGTGTTCGCCCGAGATGTGTTTCCATTAGACCGTATGTATCCGGCTGCTTACGTTCTCAACACGGACCCGATGGATCGACCCGGTGAACACTGGGTGGCCGTGTACTTGACAGAAGAGCAGGGCGAATACTTTGACCCGTACGGCCTGCCACCCCTCCATCCCGATTTAACAGACTTCATGGATCAAGGCACAGAGACGTGGTGTTGGAACAGTCAAACGTTGCAAAGCCTGACCAGTGGCGTGTGCGGACAATATTGCTTGTTTTACCTGTACCATCGATGCCGGGGAAGACCCTTATCTACCATCGTACAGATGTTTGACGAGTACCCCCAGGCCGAGGACCGCGATGTACTCGTCTATGACTGGGCCGCCCATCATTTCAATGTACAAGCCCCGTTCTGGGCTTGAATTATTTCAATGTACATACGCCCGCTGTTCTGGGCTTCAGTTAATGACAAGCCCCTTGTTCTGGGCTTCAGTTAATGACAAGCCCCTTGTTCTGGGCTTCAGTTAATGACAAGCCCCTTGTTCTGGGCTTGAGTTTTCACGTGGTTGTTCTCACGTTGTTGTTGTTCAATGAATAAAAAAATGAGATCTCACCGAAAAAACCCTGTCTTGTGTGTTTTATTCCTGATGCATTAATGCCCAATGCGGAGATTCAGTCAAACTGAAATCAGTGGTGTAGGATGGGACCAAAATGTAACCCATCAAGTTTAGAATGCAAGAGCACTATAGTAAAAATAGAGAGCCAATGAAATCAGCCTACAGACCAAGTACGTGTTTTTGGTCTAGGTTTGGAGCGGGCATTTCATTGAGGTACGTGTATACGGTGAGTGAAGAGACTCGTCCAACACGTATAGATTATGACTATAAGTGCTAGGTAACCCATCAAGGTTAGAATGCAAGAGCACTATAGTAAAAATAGAGAGCCAATGAAATCAGCCTACAGACCAAGTACGTGTTTTTGGTCTAGGTTTGGAGCGGGCATTTCATTGAGGTACGTGTATACGGTGAGTGAAGAGACTCGTCCAACACGTATAGATTATGACTATAAGTTCTATTAGCCAATCAGTGGCCTAGAATGGAGCCAAAGGTAACCCATCCATGTCCAGAAAAACATTACCCGGGTGTACAAGAACCCAGATGTAGGCGCGGACGTCAGCGAAAGCACACCGTGAATACCCCAATTCGATGGGCTGATTGTTCGATCGCTGATTGGTTCTTTTTCTCGACCGCTGATTGGCTCTTTTTCTCGACCGCTGATTGGTCCACATGGAACTGCCCATCTTTCCCAGGTTCATGTAGAATCCCCTTTTTGTGCTCAAGCTCTGACTATAGCGATGCCGCAACATTGTCCCATTGGACATTGGACCGTCTGACCTGGAGGTCACCCTTTGACCTTTTGACCCGCGTCCGCGCGCGCGCGCGCACTACCGGGAATGACGCGCACTTCCGGAGAACGCGCGCGCGCGCTGCGGCCGGGGCGGGGCGGGGCGGGAAAAGGTGCCGGAGGTTGAACATACGGATGTGTAAGGGGAAACATTAGGAACTCTTCTATGTTTGGAGGTAATTTCAGTGAAAAACCCGGAAGTGACGTCACAACCCCACGTGACCTGCGCAACAGAATGGATACGACACCCTAGTGTAACTCCCTCACCTAGGCTTCACATGGATACCTCACTAGCTTCAATAAACTTTCATACCCTTCGGCCACCGCGTATGCGCAGAATGACGCTATTTCAAATCCGCTAGTCCAGGCAGATGCCCCTTCATTAAGCTTCACTTTGATACCTCACTCGATCTCATTGCACCAGTAGTAACTCCCCTAGCTCCCAACACGGCTATTTCCATACCCTTGGGCCACCGCGCATGCGCAGAATGACGCTATTTCAAATCCGCTAGTCCAGTCTATCAGATGCTCCTTCACGTCACCTTCACTTTGATACCTCCCTCGACCCCATTGGACCATTATTGGCTTCGCTAGCTCCAAAACGGCTATTTTCATACCCTCGGGCCACCGCGCATGCGCAGAATGCTGATAGTTCAACCCACACCAGTCCATCAGATGGCCCTTCATCTCACCTTCACATTGATACCTCACTCGGCTCCATCGGGCCACTAGGGGCGCCCCTAACGCCAAAAAGGCTATTTTTAAGATAAACATCAAAATCTGGTGTACGAAGATTTTTTTTATTTTAGAGGTAGTGGGTCGAGTGAGGTATCATATTGAAGCTGACGTGAAATGCTTCACACTGATACCTCACTCGACCCCATTGCACCACTAGGGGCGCCTCTAACCCAAAAAAAGGATATTTTGAAGATTACGCATGCGCAGAATGCTGATAGTTCAACCCACACCCAGTCTATCAGATGCGCCTTCACGTCACCTTCAATTTGATACCTCACTCGACCCCATTGGACCATTAGGGACGCCTCTAACCTCAAAAAGGCTATTTTGATGTTTTGATATTTTTCATATTATCTTCGCGCATGCGCAGAATTACCCTAATTCAAGCCCACACCCAGTCTATCAGATGCTCCTTCACGTCACCTTCAATTTAATACCTCACTCGACCCGATTGGTGCATTAGGGACGTCTCTAACCTCAAAAAGGCTATTTTTGATCTTTTGATCTTTTTGATCTCAATCTTCAATCTTCAAAATACCCTTTTTGGGGTTAGAGGCGCCCCTAGTGGTCCAATGGGGTCGAGTGAGGTATCATTGTGAAGCATTTCACGTCAGCTTCAATTTGATACCTCACTCGACCCACTACCTCCAAAATAAAAATAATCCTCGTACACCAGGTTTTGCTATCGATTCTGCAAAATAGCCTTTTTGGCGTTAGGGGCGCCCCTAGTGGTCCAATGGGGTCGAGTGAGGTATCAATGTGAAGCATTTCACGTCAGCTTCAATATGATACCTCACTCGACCCTCTACCTCAAAATAAAATTTTTGTTTACAGTTCAAAACAACTTTCCCATCCGAAGGACGGGTTTTACTTCACATTTTTTTGTTTTGTTTTGAAAATTTTTTTTTTTGAAATGTACAAACTTTTACGTGAAGACAATATTCTTTATATATGTGTACTTCCTATTTCCCGCAGGAATTTATGGAATATCAATTCTTTCCGCAATGAACTTACAATTTTACTGGCAATGAAATTCTCCGTGTCAATTTGAGGTGGATATGAAAACGTACTGACTCACACGTGCAATGGCAACAATTCGCTACAGTGTAATGAAATGTGTTCATTTTTTAGGCGCCCGTGGTTTTATTAATATGCACACACATATGCTTTTCTAATAGTTCATTGGCTGAACCGCGAGGCGGGGGAAAAAATATTAAACTAATTTCGTCTCGCGCGGAGTGTGTACGGTGAATGCAAGCCAAACAGCTCAGCATGTTATTTTGACTCGATTCATACGCTCGACTCTTCAAAATGGACTTGAAGAAGACGTTATGCGGGAACTGAAATCAATTTCTTGAAACTTTTGCTCACCGTGTGCGCTGAAACAACAACAGAGCTGACAGACAATTGAGGCCGTTAGCTCAGCTGATATCTCTCGTGTGCGCCGGTTTATATACCGAAGGAAATATGTGAATTTCGATTAGCATACAAATGCATGGTGTGTTATATCCCACCTAGGAAAAAAACAGCCACAGATATGCATTATACATCCGGGAGTATGGGAGATATGGTATACATCTGGACTAAACTTCTTTTATCAGGTAAGCTAGTACTATACTTGCGTTGAATCGCAACATAGTGACCAAACCATAACAGTTGACAGCTGTAAAAATAGATACCGTGGCATAAATTAGTTGTGTGTCCCAACTAATCTATTGAGAACGTTTTGTTTGATTTTTTGAGAAATATATATTGTTGTGTTCTGAAACTTATGTCACTGGTAAAATGCAATTACTATAGTATTCATTCAAAATATTAGCAAACAACATTCTGTAGAACTATCTGTTTGAAACATTTTCTGTTTTGGGTGTCATTCTCTGGGTTAAATATTGGCGTCAGCCATTGTTGATTTGGATCAGTTCAATACTCGTAGGTTTGATAGGCATTCTTTTCCATTCATGGAATTTTTACAGTTCCACAGTGTCACAAAACAACAATAATGCCATGATGTCACAATAAGACGTTACAAAGACAATTTCTGCTGTATACAATGGTATAAGGCACCTGTATACAATGGTATTAGGCACCTGTATACCATGGTATAAGGCACATGTATACAATGGTCAGATGTACCTGTATACAATGGTATAAGGCACCTGTATACAATGGTATAAGGCACCTGTATACAATGGTATAAGGCACCTGTATACAATGGTCATATGGCACCTGTATACAATGGTATAAGGCACCTGTATACAATGGTCAGATGTACCTGTATACAATGGTCAGATGTACCTGTATACAATGGTATAAGGCACCTGTATACAATGGTATAAGGCACCTGTATACAATGGTCAGATGTACCTGTATACAATGGTATAAGGCACCTGTATACAATGGTCAGATGTACCTGTATACAATGGTATAAGGCACCTGTATACAATGGTATAAGGCACCTGTATACAATGGTCAGATGTACCTGTATACAATGGTATAAGGCACCTGTATACAATGGTATAAAGCACCTGTATACAATGGTCAGATGTACCTGTATACAATGGTATAAGGCACCTGTATACAATGGTCAGATGTACCTGTAAAATTCTTGCACTCACTCACACTCGCGGCCATCTTGTACCCACCTCCCACATCATGACACTGGCGGCCATCTTGTACCCACCTCCCACATGGCGGCCATCTTGTACCCACCTCCCACATCTTCCACTGGCGGCCATCTTGTACCCACCTCCCACATCATGACACTGGCGGCCATCTTGTACCCACCTCCCACATCTTCCACTGGCGGCCATCTTGTACCCACCTCCCACATGGCGGCCATCTTGTACCCACCTCCCACATGGCGGCCATCTTGTACCCACCTCCCACATGGTGGCCATCTTGTCCCACCTCCCACATGGCGGCCATCTTGTACCCACCTCCCACATGGCGGCCATCTTGTACCCACCTCCACATGGCGGCCATCTTGTACCCACCTCCCACATCTTGCACTGACTGACACTGGCGGCCATCTTGTACCCACCTCCCACATGGCGGCCATCTTGTACCCACCTCCCACATGGCGGCCATCTTGTACCCACCTCCCACACATCACGCATGCGCACACCGCCCCAATACCGCCCCATTTTTTTTCTGCGCACACTTATGACGTCACACAAGGTTCTGCGCATGCGCAGTGAGGCGCTATCTCATCAATTTAGCCTTTATATACTACTCTCGCCGGATGAACCACGGCGCGCGGCGACTGGCGACTTTTGACTGTAGTGAAACTCGCCACTCGCCACGCGCCGTGGACCTCTCCGGCGCGCGGCGACTGGCGACTTTCTGCTATCTCTTAACCTGCAAAAACTCGCTGCGCGCCACTCGCCGGATGAACCACGGCGCACGGCGACTGGCGACTTTTGACTTCTGGAATTCTCAGGACTTTTTCTCAAGTGCGCATGCCCGGGGAGCATCAATTATCGGAATATTTTGTTCGAAACATGCTGTCATTTAATTTAATTTTAAATCTCTTCCTCGTGCATAAATATACATAATTTCTAATGAATGAACTCTCCAGCTACATCTGATGCTATATGACTAATTTTGAAGATGTAAGCTATCTGTAATAATTAATATAGTTGTTTTTTGAAACAAGTTTCTTTTTAATGCAATACGCATATAGGGCAATCTAATTTTGTCAAATGTGCAATTATTTCTTTATTAAAATACTCATTATCCGTTTCTGTGCAGAACTTGCATACTCTCGTTATTATCTGCTGGTATATTTTAAAAAGTTGACACCAAGACAACATTTTCAATCGTTTTTTTAATCTTTGTTTTATATAAGTGCCTATATATATTTATAAAACAGCATATCGTTTTCAATTCAGAATGAATCGCTTTGAAATTGTTCTTTATTTAAGATACAATAAAGCACTCGACGCGGGAATTTTGTTTTACAAGATAAAAGCAACGTCAACTAATATGCTGTATGAAATATTAAGAAAGCGAATAGAGCGTCATCGTCATATTGATTAAAAAAGTAAGAAAAAATGCTAACATTTTCTCTGGACGATTGAATTTCTCTCTTCGTAAGTTTTATGTGAAAAACGGGCGATATCTTTGTATAAGAGATCCTTTATTGCTGTTTTAATCCATAGAGCGGCTCTTTGTTGGGTTGATATTTCCTGTATCACAAACCCTACAAACTATCAAGACCCTAATTTTAAAGATGAAAAGACGTATTTCTTTCAACAGTTTCCATATTTTTTTTACTTCTTCAAATTCGATGAGATCGCGACTGTGATTTATGATATTGCAACTGCATAATTGATGCTCCTCGGGCATGCGCACTTGAGAAAAAGTCCTGAGAATTCCAGAAGTCAAAAATCGCCAGTCGCCGCGCGCCGTAGTTTGTCCGGCGAGTGGCGCGCGGCGAGTTTTTCCAGGTTAAGAGATAGAGCGAAACTCGCCGTGTTTTACGGCGCGTGGCGACTGGCGAGTTTTTGCAGGTTAAGAGATAGCAGAAAGTCGCCAGTCGCCGCGCGCCGGAGATGTCACGGCGCGCGGCGAGTGGCGAGTTTCTCTAAAATCAAAAGTCGCCAGTCGCCGCGCGCCGTGGTTCGTCCGGCGAGTGGCGCGCGGCGAGTTTTTGCAGGTTAAGAGATAGCAGAAAGTCGCCAGTCGCCGCGCGCCGGAGTGTCCACGGCGCGTGGCGAGTGGCGAGTTTCTAAAAGTCGCCATGCGACGCAAACTTGGCCCAAATAGAACACCATACGAAAGACCCCTTGGACCAAAACGCCATTTAACCTGGTGATGTGCGGTGGTGGCATTAAATCTCCACTGCTGGAAAATCTTTGTGGTCCAAGGGGTTCTTCGTGTCTAAATGACTCGATTTAGATCATTTTGCACGAAATAGCACATGCTGCTGATTTCGTTTCCATGTCACAAATAATCATAACGCAATCGAGCTAGAACTGTCACATATTCTGTACATATATTTTTCTTTGCCGTTATGTTGAAACGCAAATATTTTTAAGGCGTTTCATTTTTCCGGTTTCAACCGTACCACGTATTGGCCAAAATCCCGCCTTATCGTACCATCTCCTTTAGGCATTCTGCATTGTAAGAAAAAAATGAACATTGCCTGAATGATATGTGGGAAGATTGAGGAGTAGCACGTATGTGAATCATATGAGATATATGTGTGATTCTCACGTCCGATATCACTCAACTCATGCAAATTTCAATGTACATTTTTCATGATGTGTTTGTCATTTGACTTTCCTCATTTGTTTGTCTGTTGCCAGAAAAGAACTCCATGTTCCACCCTTGTGAGCGCACTCTGGAGAAAATCGCTAAACGATGTTTTCAGCACAAACAGAGCCTATTCAATAAAGAATGCTGGATATACGACGCTGAATTTTGCCTTTTATCACCATAATCCATCATCTCCATTATATGGTGATGGCCATTGCCTCTTATTCTATCCACATTCAGGAATTCTAGATTCAGCAAAATAAAACAATATTATTTAAAAACGTCTGTAACATATGCATTTGACAGGAACTGTATTTTAAAACTGTATTGAAAAAATAACGGTTCAGAGTCTGAAATTTTACAATAGAAATAATTTTTCGGATAAAATGTGTACTTAATATAATCGACAAGTTTCAAATTGCGCACTCGTGATTCCGTCACGAAATCTGGTGATTCCGTTACGTACATATTTATCCCGTATGATGACAAATTTTGTCATCCAAGGATACACTGTGTGTTAATATGAGATATCATGTACAATCAGACAAGCAACTCTTGTCAAAATCGTGCCCATGCATTTCCCTGTGATTTTGTTACGGGACATGTCCACAAATTATCAACAATAAATCAGCAATATTTCGGGGATATTTACACATCATTTAAAAGGCAGCTAATAACACATAATTATTGGTGTAGTCAACTAGCAGACACGCTCGCTTTGGAAACTCCAATTGAGCAAACTTATATTTTAAATACGTTTGGTTATGAGAATTTGTGGATATTTCAGATTTCTGTAAACGGCAGGAAATAGATGCAGGAGTATAAAGTCAGAGCAAGACATTTTTTTTCTACAATATCGTTTGCAAGTCTAAATTCTCAAGATTATATATATAGCTATTTCAAAACAGATCTCTATCTGGAATCTTGTCTAACAAAATTATCGAACACTAAGCACAGACACAGGCCCGCAAAACAAGAGTTTTGGCGGGGTGTGGGCGGTGGTATTAGGGTGAAGTGTCGAAATACGGGGTCTCTATATATAACTCCATGCTTTATATAAATCCACAACAAGGCGTGAAACGCACTTTGGGCGAATCGAGAAATAAACGGTTTACCGCCAAACAAAATACATCAGCATATTCTACAAGTATCACTTTATATATTCCCGTTGTCAAATTAGTAAATTTGTGCAATTGTTTGCCTTTGCCGGGCGGTTCAAAATCCAACGTAACTGTCCATCCATCTAAGAACAGTGAGATTATGGCGGGCTTCGTTCTCAGTTCTGATTGGTCAGTCGCGACACGCCTCCGGCAGATGATCAGTGTATGACCTCATTGTCGGAGGCGTGTCGCGACTGACCAAACAGAATTGAGAACGAAGCCCGCCATTATCTCACTGTTCTTCGATGGATGGACAGATACGTTGGATTTTGAATCGCCCGGCAAAGGTAAAAAATAGCACAAATTTACTAATTTGACGACGGGAATATATAAAGTGATACTTGTAGAATATGCTGATGTATTTTGTTTGGCGGTAAACCGTTTATTTCTCGATTCACCCAAAGTGCGTATCACACCTTGTTGTGGATATATATAAAGCATGGGGTTATATATAGAGACCCTATATTTCGACACTTCACCCTAACACCACCTCCCACGCCCTCCAAAACTCTTGTTTTGCGGGCCTGTGGTACAGATTAGCACTGACTAGACTGCGCACATCCGCACATCGACTAAAAATAGAAACTGAAATTCATGGAAACAAGAGATTGGATAGAAAAGACCGTACATGCGAGAAATGTGATATGAATTTAATAGATGAAAATCATTTCATGTTAGTGAGCCCTTTCTATAATGATTTAAAACCGCAATATCTGATGCAATATTATTATGAAAAGCCAAGTATGTTTAAATTAGTAACACTCTCTTCGAACGTTCAGTATTTTAATATCTGAGGCAATGATGCTAAGAGACGCATAATCGTCCATCCACCTGTATAACCAAAATTGGTTTAAGTAGAATTTATTGAATCAGTTGCAGCACAATGAGCCAGAGCTCAGTAGTATACAAAGGCTAAATTGAGTCAATAGCGCCTCACTGCGCATGCGCAGAACCTGTGGTGACGTCACATTGGGGCGGTATTGGGGCGTGTGCGCATGCGTGTGCGCATGCGTGTGTGTGTGTGGGTGGTGGGTGCTGGGTACAAGATGGCGGCAATGTGTGGGTGGTGGGTGCTGGGTACAAGATGGCGGTGTGGGTGGTGGGTGCTGGGTACAAGATGGCGGCAATGTGTGGGTGGTGGGTGCTGGGTACAAGATGGCGGCAATGTGTGGGTGGTGGGTGCTGGGTACAAGATGGCGGCAATGTGTGGGTGGTGGGTGCTGGGTACAAGATGGCGGCGTGTGGGTGGTGGGTGCTGGGTACAAGATGGCGGCGTGTGTGTGGGTGGTGGGTGCTGGGTACAAGATGGCGGCAATGTGTTGGTGGTGGGTGCTGGGTACAAGATGGCGGCGTGTGGGTGGTGGGTGCTGGGTACAAGATGGCGGCGTGTGGGTGGTGGGTGCTGGGTACAAGATGACGGCAATGTGTGTGGGTGGTGGGTGCTGGGTACAAGATGGCGGCGTGTGTATGGGTGGTGGGTGCTGGGTACAAGATGGCGGAAATGTGTGGGTGGTGGGTGCTGGGTACAAGATGGCGGCGTGTGTGTGGGTGGTGGGTGCTGGGTACAAGATGGCGGCGTGTGTGTGGGTGGTGGGTGCTGGGTACAAGATGGCGGCAATGTGTGGGTGGTGGGTGCTGGGTACAAGATGGCGGCGTGTGTGTGTGGGTGGTGGGTGCTGGGTACAAGATGGCGGCGTGAGTGTGTGGGTGGTGGGTGCTGGGTACAAGATGGCGGCAATGTGTGGGTGGTGGGTGCTGGGTACAAGATGGCGGCAATGTGTGGGTGGTGGGTGCTGGGTACAAGATGGCGGCAATGTGTGGGTGGTGGGTGCTGGGTACAAGATGGCGGATTGTAGAAAAACGTATAAAAGGAGTCGATTTTTAGGGTAGGGTGTATTCATTGCACTACTTTTGCGGAGCACTGTGACTTACCTGACCTGACCAGCCTCCCAGCCTGTCTACCTGCCTGCCTGCCTGCTTCACCTCTAGTCTGCTTCATCTCTAGCCAGCCTGCTTGCCTGTTTTGTATGAGCTGTGAACCTTTTACTTTTTTTGATTTTACCAGTGCAAATTCAATAGACTATTACGCCGTATTAGTTCCTCATCAGCCTGAGCCCATAGTCATGGAGTCAGCCGACCTAGTTACGCTTCGAAAGAACCGTGTTCGTCTGATTGATGAGATGCAGCATGTGGGCGCATTATGTGATGTGCTTATGGCCGATAACATACTCCTGAAACAGTGTGTCGAAGATATCATGGTGGAGAAGACCCCTTCAGGACAAAACAGAAAACTCATCGACGGTCTACCGCGCCGTGGTCCTTGTGCATTTCTAGCCTTCGTGGAGGCGCTGAAGAAGACGGAAAATGAAGAACTAGCAGATCTACTTGAAGCCGACGACGTTATACAAGATGATGATATCTTAGTGATGGATACCCCTGAAGAGCGTACAGCTAGCAAACGTACGCACACCACTACCCCAGAGAGTACACCTGCTAAACGTGCTGGACGACCCAAACGCCCTCGACTAACACCGTTAGAAATACCTGTGATTGAGCAGCCAGTAGTACCCCAGCAAGTGAAACAAGAGGTAGAACTTCCTATGTCTGTCCAGGAGATCAATAACCTTATTCAAGAGGCCTACCAGGCAGCCCACACCGACATTTGGGAGCTCTCACCCTATTTAACAGTGAGTGTGAAAGACGAAGAAGTGCATTTTAATGCAGCGGGCTTTAACGACAGACCTGGTAAGCATATTGCCATGAACTTGGACACCTGGCAAAAACTGGAGACCCTTGATTACGCCATCGATGCAGTTATTCGCGACCAGGGGAATGACGAAGCGAAATTTCATGTGGGTGACGACATCTTTGTGAGCTGTGCCTATTTCAACGACCAGCTCCTGGTGCATATTCGAAAATGGCGAAAGCGGTTAGATACGCAAGAGCTTGTTGCTTGTCCTCAGGGTGTCACTTTGAAATTAACGGCGTGGCGGAAGTTGCAGAGTCTTGCAAGTACAATTCGCCAAGCGCTGACCTACCAGGTGACTCACTATATTTATCAGAAGTACATCGACACAGTCCTGCATCTAATCATACCTCGCATGGACACTCTTGTACCCTCATACGCGAGCATCACTGAAGCACTACAGGCGGTGACCGAGCAGCAAATTGCCCTGGCATTGGAAGCGGCCTGCCCTCCCAAAATTCCACGTGAAGAGATTATTACGTACATCTACGTGCACCAGGGACGGAAAGACGATGATGAATTCAAACAAGTCTTGTTGGCGAACTATTGAACAATCAGAACAAGTGTTGAAAAACATTTTACCATACACATTCATTGAAGTGGCTTGAGAGCGTATAATTGTATTAAAAAATTCAGAGTTTTTTTACTGTTAATTGTATTAAAAAATTCAATACTCAGATATAATTATATTAAAATTCAATACCCTTGTGAATACGTTCATTCTATTTGTGTTAATAAAAATAGTAGAAAATTAAAAAAATGCTTAGTGTTCATTCTTTTTTTAATTTTTTTGAAATTATTGAAAAAAATAAAAATTGAAATTATTGAAAAAAAGGATTATTTCAACCCCACACCCAGTCCATTAGATGCCCCTTCATGAATGCTTCAATTTGATACCTCACTCGACCCCATCGGGCCACTAGGGGCTCTCCTAGCTCCAAAAAGGCTATTTTCATACCCTTCGGCCACCGCGCATGCGCAGAATCACCCTAATTCAATCCCACACCCAGTCCATCAGATGCTCCTTCACGTAAGCTTCAATTTGATACCTCACTCGACCCACTACCTCCAAAAAATAAAAAAAATGCGCATGCGCATTTTTGGAGCTAGGGGAGCCCCTAATGGTCCAATGGGGTCGAGTGAGGTATCAATGTGAAGCATTTCACGTCAGCTTCAATTTGATACCTCACTCGACCCACTACCTCCAAAAAAAAAAATAAAAAAAAATAAAAAAATGCGCATGCGCAGGTAGTGGGTCGAGTGAGGTATCAAATTGAAGCTGACGTGAAATGCTTCACATTGATACCTCACTCGACCCCATTGGACCATTAGGGGCTCCCCTAGCTCCAAAAAGGTTATGAAATTTCGTTGACCTGGCCTTGTGAAGATGAAATAAGGAGCTAAAAATTTTTTTGGGGGAAGTGGGTCGAGTGAGGTATCAAATTGAAGCTTAGGTGAAGGAGCATCTGATGGACTGGGTGTGGGGTTGAATTAGGGTGATTGTGCGCATGCGCGGTGGCCGAAGGGTATGATTTTTTTCAATAATTTCCAAAAAAATTAAAAAATTAAAAAAAAAAATTTTCTTTGGACAAAGGATGATGGGGGCTGGTGTTAATCTTTTTGTGCTTTTGATAAGAAGTTTCCTCTTCCGAGAAAGATGGTTGGCCCTGAAAAGGGCCTTTGAAAGTGTTATACGACACTTATGCGCGGTAGATTCTTTTTACCCCACCTACATGCTTCCTGCAGATCGGGCATTTGGTTTTTAAATGTTGTTCGCCTGCGTCGTGGCAGCGGCACATATCCCCGACACACGTCAGCGTGACCCAACAATCTTGACACACACACAAGTGGCCACACGGCAATACTGCGTACTGGCTCTCCTGATCTGTACAGACACTACATCGTGTTTTTTTTTCTTCTTTATGGCGTTCTTTGTTCTGTTTGGAAATCTCCGCCTCCATTCCATTCATTGTCGCTTCCATTCCATTCATGGCTTCCTGCATGCCGTTAATCCGTTCGTTGAGGCGGGATACCTCGGCTTCGTGTTGGCATCGTTGTGGTCGTGTTTCTGCAGCCGAAATCGTTATACTGGGAGTTTCCGTAGGCAACGTCGTTGTTGTTGTTGGCGGAGTATGACTATTCAACCATCCAAGGTCTTGTCCGTTTTCTCCATCAGTAGTGTCGTCGCTTTGTTCTTCTATGGTCACCATTCTGCTAATTTCTTCGTCTTGTTGTTGACTTAGTCTTTGCAACCGTCCATTTGCTTCTGCCATTACAGCTTGCTGGAGTTGTTCTAGTTCTCCTGTACTTTGTCTCATCATGGCTTCGTGTTCAATTTCCCGCTGAAAGCTTGTAACTATGGTTATACCTCCATTATCTTCCATGCTAACCATCTCTCTGTGTTCTGCATTTCTTGGATCTCTAGGGGGATGATGGGTGAACAGTGGTCGTCTTCTTGCAGCCATCATTGAATTTGTGAATAAATGACAACAGACTACACGGTATTTATAGTCTAGACGGCATGTGGGTGGTGGGTGCTGGGTATAACATGGCGGCGTGTGTGGGTGGTGGGTGCTGGGTACAACATGGCGGCATGTGGGTGGTGGATGCTGGGTACAACATGGCGGCCTGTGGGTGGTGGGTGCTGGGTACAAGATGGCGGCGCCGGTGTCAGTCAGTGCAAGATATTATGGTATCTGCTAAAAAAATGGTGTGTTTTATTTTTCCCAAAAGTTTTATTTTTTCTAAAGTTTTATTTCGATAAACCTGCTGGAATTTTCAGGGTAATATGATAAGATTGTAAGCTGTACTCTGTATGTGTTTTTAGTCAGGAAAACCGATTTATTTCCCAGTGTACGGTGTTTTTCTCACTACTGTACCATAATCTTATGGGTTTAAAATGGCTAAAATTCTTAAAAATAACGACATAGTCGAACGGTAGGTTGGTAATTTTTTTAAAATATTACACTATGAATTGGCTGAGTTTAATTGGAAATAAAATGTATACGGGCCCTGATTTATTGTCAAAATGACAGTCGTTTTATAATTGTAAAAGAAACACACACACAGATTTTCGCAGCGTCCGTGGTAGCAGACGACAGAGTGTTGTCGCTATCGTCCGCGCTTTTACATTATAAATAGTACGCAGTTTTTTTCAGGTATTCACAATTAGCCTCAGTGCCCAGTCATGCAGGCAATTTGTTGAAATCATGGATATTGACAAATCAGACTTCACCCCAAATGATGATGTACCACTGCTCGGCGACGTCATTAATTTGGAACATGACCAACCCTGGTTGGAGGCGATAATGAAAGATTTATTTTCACCTGAACCCGGGAATTATCCTCTACCAAGTACAGTCCATTGTGAAGACCCCCGGAAACATCGCAGTTGAGTAACTTCTTCGCCTTAACAGCTACACCGGATGTTGACGAATACCAATGTTTTGACGATATAGACTGCATGTTAGACAGTCTGTTGACACCACAAGCTAAAGAAAAAAAAGCCGATGGAGAAATGGCACCAGAAAGCAGAAGCCAAACAACAGACACTTCAGACGAAAATGAGCATGCGGAGAACAGGGAAGACACCACAGTAGCCCAAAAGAGGAGGAAAGATTCCAGAGTGAGACGAAACCGGGCTGACTACAGAAAAAATCGAAAAGACGTGAGGACCACTCGACATCGGGAACATGTGAGAAAAAATCCGAAGGACGTCAGGACAAACAGAGTCAGAGACAGGAACATAAGCCAAAATGAAGACGAGATCCATTATGTTTGGTCCATAGCAACAACAACACTGGGGTCCAACACAGAACGTCAAAGAGGCTTATATTTATCCTGTGTGGAATGCGCTAACCAATTTGCAAAATTTGCGATCTTCCCGTGTGGGCACCAGGCTTTATGTGAAACGTGTATCCATCGTTTCGCCCAGATTCCGACGTGCGCAGAATCCAACAGGCCCAGAGTGTGTGAATTACTTCCCTTGACATGCCCCGTCTGCGCTGAAAGAAGACAGCGTCAACAACCCCTGTCAACAATGTAATGGCTTATTACATTATCTGGTTATTTTTATAACCACCCTAAAAATTAAAAACAGATTCCCACCTATCCCTGTGCTATAAATTTCAACCCGTTATTATTCGGGTTGTAATATATTAAAATAAAAAAATAAATGTCCGTTATTGTTCGGACAATTAATTAATGGGGGGAGAGAAAAAATTCTGTGTTTTTAATAGAGAGATTAGTCCTGACAAGGACTCTTTGATATCGGACAGGGATTGTTTATTTTTTGGTGATGCATTGCTAATAAAAAATAAAAAAATAATGGGATGGGGCTGTATGCTTTGAAATTGATGTGCCAGTTAGAAGCCCTCTTTCGAAGGATTGGTCGTTCTGAAAAGAACGTTTGGAATCAATTTTTTCCCCTGTTTTCTTCAGGGTAGGGAGTGGCTTACTCCCCCATCTCACTCACGGAAAAATACCGGTACGGGTTTGGTTCTTCTCTGTCCGGGGTGAGGGAATGTCCGTTAAGAAATATCGCAGCGGCGGCGGTGGGTGGTGGTTGTTCCCATATAATTAGCGGGGTGTCGTCATCGTCTTCCTCCAGGGAGGAGGGCAGGTCTTGTAGGGGGAAGGGTGATGGTGGTAAATTCCCTTCTTCCTCCTCCTCCCGGGGCGGTGTTGCCGGTGGTGAGGGGTTAAGTAAGATGACCTCTTCGCCATTCACGTTTTCAAACGTGAATGGCTGGAGCACTGTTGTTGTTGTTGCCGCAGGAGGGGTGGCTTCTTGGTTCATCACCCGCTGTAAGAGGTGGAACCACCCCTCCTCGGGGATCGTGGTGTTTACTGCGTCTAATAATGTTCGCACATTATTGGCTGTCCCTGGCCATGGTCTTGGCGTCTCCGTGAGCATGGCTTCCCATCCCTGGAACTCTTGCGCCCAAAACTCTCGTATTATCCTCTTCATCACTCGCTTCTTCCTTCTCGATAGTACTGGCTTCTTCCCTATGGGCTTGATGGTAGTTGAAATCTTTGCTGTTGGTTTGGACATGGTTGTTGGTTGTTGATATCTGTAAAAAGGTTTGGAATGGGCCTATGAATCTGGCCGCAATATATATAGACATCGCGCGGACCTCCGCGAAGTCGTTCGGATTGTGGGGAACGTGAAATTCGGCGTGTGTTTCTTTTTAATTTATAAAAGGCTGTGTTTTGACAATAAAATATCAGGCCCGTATATATTTTATTTCCAATTGAACTCAGATAATTCATAGTATAGTATGTAAAAAAATTACCCGCCTACCGCTCGACTATGTTGTTATTGTATGAATTTCAGTGAATTTTACACGCCTAATGGGAAAGTACGATAGTACCAAAAACTCCGTACATTGAAAATAAATTAATTTTCCTGGTTAAAAATACATGAAGATTTTCACTTACAACCTTATACTAGTTCGGTGAAAATTCAAGCGCGTTTATCCAAAGAGAACTGTAGAAAATTATAAAAATAGAGCCTTCATTTTACCGTAAGAAACACAACGCGCGCCGCTTCGATTCGATTTTCGGTGTCAAAACAGAGTTGCGTCCCCCTTTCTTATCGCACTTAAAATTGTAACACATTTTGTTCCAATTCATGCTATTTGGTAATTTATTAAATGTGTTTGTCGTATGAATTACATTGTTTTATTGAAGTAGAAGCAAGAAGAGGATGTTGGCTACCTATTTGATGAATTGTTTCATTGAATTAACGTTTCCTTAAATTTATAAGCTATCTCAAAAGGGACATGGCACACAGTTTAGCATTGAAGAAATACCTTGACGTACGTATAGCATCTATTACATTATATAGTATGGCTTTGCAAGTATAGGGTTTGGCTATTTCAGAGCACTAGGGATTGTTCGGGTAATTATGAGGACTTGATATACTATGCCAGCAATGATATTATTTTATTTTATCATGTTAATTATTCAAGAATATCAATTTATGCACTCTGGGTCCGCCTACAAAAATTGCATTGTCAATTTTAATTATTTTTTCTAGAACAAGGTACGCGTATTTTTTTATTTACAATTTTTTTATTCCCATTAGCAAGAATCGGTATATATATAATTTATCTGGCGCGTATTTTTTTGTCATTCATCATTATGGCAGCACCGGGAAAGGAACTCGCGTTCTTTCAATTGACGTCGGATGTGATTCTCATGGTGTATGATCATGAATTGCAGCTCATCCAAGAACATCCTAAAGAAGTGAAATTATGTTTAAGTTTACCAGGATGGACTCTATTAACACGCTTGTTACAGGGAAAAGAGCCCGAAATGGATTTTATGCATGTGGGACTCGGTGTCTACCTGCGGAGTGGAAGAGAGGATTCTTTTTTTCCGCGGCTAGAGCAGTGTGGGGGTGCCGCTATTGTACTTCGACCGGCATTATGGCAGGCGCTGAAAGCTATAATCACCGACGTCCATGATCTACTGTACCCTGAAGCGAATTTTCTAGCTACGCGTACACTGACCCCAGATTGTACGCTATTATTATATCCTGAACGCGTCGAGTTGTTTGATGATGATAGCCGGTGTTGGTGTACATCGGAGCCGGCCCGTGTGTCTTTATCTCCGGAAGGCTGGACTACCTTGAAACGTGTGTTATGCGGCGATCTCGATGGCGATAGTATTCACCTGTGTCACGACGTGTACATTTTCCGCGGCCCGTATTTTGCGCGTCTTTTATGTCTCAAGCGAGGGGGATTTACTCTGGACCCCGATCTCTGGACGGCTTTACAACAAGTAGTTCCCGTGGTGGATCAAGTACTCTCTCCACCCCAGCCTCCTCTCACAGAATAGGTCCTGACCCTATAAATACGAGGGATGAGACAGAGTGTGTGTCATTCACCGTTCGACATTTAGAGCAAGCATGTCAACTTATCTACGAGCCATCCTGCCTCTTACACCCAGTGTGAGGTTATACGTTTATCAAGATAAAGTGACCCTGGTGAAAGACGATGAAGCGATTTACTGGGCGCCCGCTGACATGCTATCGAATACGGTGATGCTACAGCGTGATGGCTGGACTAAATTTAAACGGGTGTTGAGCGGTGAGTTGGACGGAGACCTCATCCACCTGGACAATGCCATCTACGTATATTCCGTACCGCCCCTCTTCATACGAAAAAGATGGCGTCTGGGGCGCTACCAAGAGCCTACACAAAGTATCCTCCTAACTCCCTCTGTGTGGTCAGCCTTGGAGAAAATAGTACCTATTGTGGACCAGTTATTTACACCGGACGATCGATCACCCGACCAATTGGCGTGGGTTCGTGCTATGGAAGACGCGCTGAGTGAACCTGATGAAAAAAAATCTGATGATGATGGGAAAAGTACTATATCTATAGAATGCACAGAGGCTAGAGGGACAGTGTCACCAGATGAAGCCACCCACACACACATGACGGGGACGACCCAGAACGATGAAGAAGAAAAAGGCCGTGATGAAGCAGCGGTCCCGAACGGGGAAAAAGGAGTCTACAGTAATTAACGAGGTGTTACAACACATATAAGGGAGTGGGAAGAGGTGCCGACATACTGACTGCGTCACATCCGATCTGTATTACAGCCCTAACAGTCCAGCCGCGTATAGCGCTGTGGGAGCGCTCTCTCGAGCTGCCCATTCTCAAGGCATCAGTCGAACTCAAGTTCGAGACTGGTTAAAAACCCAAGACACCTATAGTTTACACCGAGCAGCCCGACGCCATTTTCGCCGTAACCGAGTGATCGTCGGCGGTATAGACGCGCAATGGCAGGCGGATTTAGTGGACATGAGTCGCTTTGCACCTCACAATGATGGACATCGGTACATATTGACCTGTATCGATATTCTATCCAAGTATGCCTGGGTACTACCCATTCGCACCAAAACAGGAGAGAATCTAATACGAGCCTTCCAACAGATTTTCAAGACGGGGCGCAAACCTCTTTATTTACAAACAGATGAAGGCACAGAATTTCTCAACCGATCCTTTCAAGCCTTTCTTAAGAAACAGAAGGTATTTTTCTTTCATACGTACAACGAGACGAAAGCTTCTGTGGTGGAACGCTTCAATCGTACCTTCAAAGGCCGAATGTACAAGTATTTTACTGCCCAAAACACCCGACGCTACATCGATGTACTACCTCAACTGGTCCAAGGGTATAATCGCGCCTATCATCGCAGTATCCAGCGAGCTCCCCGTGATGTGACAGAACGCAACGAACATCAAGTGCGTGCTACGCTGTACTCATCCAGTCCATCACTCACGGCACCCCGTTACAAACGTGGAGATGTGGTACGGATCAGTAAAGTGAAAGGTCAATTTGAGAAAAGTTACTTGCCCAACTGGAGTGACGAGCACTTTGTCATCGTTCGCCATAAACCTCGACAGCCACACGTCTATCAACTGGAAGATCTACAAGGAGAGAGACTGCAAGGCACGTTTTACGAGGCAGAATTACAACCCATAGTGAAAACACAGAAAGACTATTACACGGTGGAAAAGATTTTGAAAACGGAACATCGCCGTGGCATTCCCTATCATCTCGTCAAATGGCAAGGATGGCCTCGTTCGTTTAATTCCTGGGTGTCCGGCCGTGACATGAAACGTCTATAAATTCTAACCCCTATCATCACCCGCCTTCAGTGTAGGATTGTACCATGGATAGGACACGTCTACCCTTACTATTACGAACTCGAAAAGCACAAGTGGGTACTCTAGTGTGTGTAGTAGTGCTTGTGGGTACGTTATTTACAGGCGTGTTCTACGATTTGACGACCGTGATATCCTGTTTGAACACCCTGCGTTCTCCGTCATCCACCACGACGACCACGACGCTGCCTACGCCAGCCAAGACGTCAAGGGTGCGCCACGTATCAACCCAGACACCCACCACACCACCGGCCATACCGTCTACTCCAGCCATCACCACTCCGTTACCCTTGACCCGCACCATCCAGCCATCCACGACCACGACGTCCCGTACTACTCCGACTCCACGTCATCCACCGTCATCCCTAAGAAGCGACGATCCTTCCAGCTCATCACCACCAACACCTAGTACCACCAACACGCTGCTAAACATATTTGCAGTGGATCCGCGTGAATCACCACGTTTACCACCACAACGGTACCCATTCGACTACGATCCCCGGTGGGATCCCCAACAACGGTGGTGGGCTTCTAACCGTCGAGCGCAAATCACCAAATAAATAAACTATGGACCCTCGATGGCAGCATCCTTTCACGTGTCTCATCGCTGGACCGACAGGGTCGGGAAAAACACACTTCGTTCAACGTCTGATCCAACACGGGTCCGCCCTCATTTCACCGCCTCTAGCTCGCATTCTGTAGTGTTATGGAGCTTGGCAACCCGCGTACGCGGAACTGGCCCGTGTGCCGGGACTCACCTTAGTGGAAGGCTTACCTCCTGAGGATACACCCCAAGACACCTTGGTGGTGGTGGACGATCTCATGACGGAAACGGACAGTCGAATCACCCGTCTCTTTACCAAAGGCAGCCATCATCGTCGGTTGGGCATCATCTACATCGTACAGAATCTCTTCAGTAAGAACAAAGAGCACAGGAACATTAGTTTGAATGCTCAGTATGTGGTGTTATTCAAAAACCCCAGAGACGCTTCCCAAATTACGCACCTCGCCTAACAGATGTACCCTAAAAAGACGGCCTTTGTACGAGAAGCCTTTGAAGATGCGACCCAACCTGCGCACGGGTATCTACTCATCGACTTGAAACAAGACACGCCCTCACCCCTGCGATTGCGTACCCTCATTTTTCCCGGCGAGGTGCAGACGGTGTACACACCCAAATGAGTCAAGAAGAAGATAAAAGAAGAAGACAAGGCACTCTAGCCGTCATTCCTCATCATGTCTGCACGGATACGCAAGCACGCGCCGACCCTGCGCGTATTACGCAGCGCGCCACCGGAGGTGGGCCGGGCCCTGGTGCGCGGCGCGGATGCGGACTTGGTACGGTGTTTGTGTGAAGTGGCCCATAATGTATTAAAAGGCAATGTTCCACTCAGTCCTCTGCAGAAAGGGAAATTGCAACGGCACAAGGCGGGTCTCCGAACGTTGGTGAAGAAGACGGCGAGTATCAAGAAAAAGAAACAGGTGTTACAGCGAGGTGGATTTCTCGGCGCACTCCTGGCCCCCTTAGCCGCTACTGTACTGGGTCCGTTACTAGGTTCCATCTTGGGACGCTAAAACATGGAACATACGAAAAAAATGATGCTGGTCGAACCTCGACTGTTACAGAGTTTGCAATCCCCCTATCCCGTACCGGCCACAGTGCAACAACTGCAGTCTTTGGATGAAGAGATGAATAGTATACTGCAACGTCGACTGCCCGATCACGAGAAAATTCAACTCTACCATCATACGCTGAACCGGTACCAGACGTTTATGGATCAATATAGAGGAGGGAGTACTAGTACACTGCCACCACTACCTACCACCACAACGCCCACCACACTCCCATCCGCACCACCCCCGTCATCCTCAGCCTCACCTGAACTGGAACAGGAAGTGTTGGCCAGTGTGCCTAAAGCCTTCAAGACCAAGGCGCGTTTATTGTTGGACCGGGTGAAACAGAATACCGATATGGATTGGAACGCGGAAGGAAACCTGCTGATTCGCAACCAAGTGGTGCCGGGGTCTCATATGACGGATTTGATCAACGATATGGTCCGTTCTCGCAAACACTCTAATCCACCGGGCTGGGAAGCCTTGCTCAGGGGTTAAAAGACACACACATCCCTCAAGAATTGGTAGGAAATCGTGAACGCTGGAAGTGGATGCAAGCCCCCTCTCGACTTCCCCCTACCTGGGAACGTGAATGGCAACCGCACACGCCACCCAAAACACCCGCACGGCGGGCACCTACTTCGTCACCCCTTTTACCACGCCATCCCCTGCAAAGCCCCAGAGCTAAGTCACCGCGATGGTCACGACACCGACGTCAGGCGCCCAAGGGCTGGGAATCCTACTAAGGGTGGGTGACCCCTATAAAAACCCGGTGCAGAAGCCAGAACAACTCAGTCGTCGTCATGTTTTACCTGACGTTGCCCAGTAATAGCTCACTCGACGTGTTTCCTGACAACACCTTGACCAAGTATGTCACTCAATTACCCCAACCGTTACATTTACCGGGACGATGGGAATGTGGACTGGTGGATATTCAATACCCTTACTCATGGTACAACGTACAAGACCGAGAAGTATGGTACGAAGTGACCTACGAAGATAAAATCTACAAAATGACTCTCCCCCAAGGCCAATACGATACGCCGCAGAAGTTCATAGAGGGTCTGAATGCCTTGTTGGAGTACAAGGCCCTAAAGGAGAGCACGAGTTGTGCAACACGCCTGATAGCCTTGCGCTTCAAGAGAAACGTGTCCTTCGATGTCAACGTACACAACGACAAGAGCTCTATCATACTGGCCGATAACGTGAATGTGAAACTCAGTCCTACACTACAGCAAATGTTAAGGCTGCCTCACAGCGTCTACAAGGGGGCCACCATTGTCAACGGTACCCATTTGATGGATATGAAAATAGGTATGTACGGACTGTACGTCTACTCGGACGCAGTGGACAGCCATATTGTGGGTGATGTGAACACACCTCTGTTACGGGTGGTGCCCATTAGCAAGACGTATGGCGATCAAGCCACCGAGAGTTTCAACCATATAATGTACCTGCCCGTACGACATACCGATATCAACACGATCACGGTGGATATCAGAGATGACACGGGACGTCCGATCCCATTCGAACGAGGAAAAGTGGTGCTGACACTTGCTTTCCGACAAGCCCGCTCTCCTCACTTCGTATAATGTACGTGCCTTACCAGTGCCATACGCCCAGCTATGCCGACTACTACAAGAAACAAACGGGCGGAAACTTGCCCATGTTTAGCGGTGCACGCATGCAACGAGGTCACGGATTGGGGAACATACTGGGCAGCATTGTGAAAACGTTTTTACCCTTGGTGACACGGGGTGTGAAAGCGGTGGGAAAACAAGCGGTACGCAGTGGATTGCGCGTGGCCGGTGATGTGATGGAAGGCACAGCACCCCGACAAGCCTTGAAACGACGGGCTAAAGAAGCGGGCGGCGTCTTGATCGCCAAAGCCCTTAAAAGACAAAGACCGACACAGCCCAGATTCATTCAACGTCCAACACACCGACGACGCACACCCCAGAGGAGGAGGACTAAGCCCCAGAAGAAGAAAAAGAAGAGAAGTAGGAGAGACATCTTCGCATAATGGCATTCATTCACTCCGAGTCGTGTCCGTCTACCAACAGTGAATTGGATTTGTGGACTATTCCACCCACCCAAACCAGTGTAGCCGAAGGACGTTGGGTAGAACATCGACCCCTGGCTAGCCTGACGGGGGTGGGTCCCGTGGAATTTACCATTGAAAACAAAGATACGGCCTACCTGGATTTAGCTCACACCTACTTGTACGTGAAAGCCAAAATAACGGACATGGACGGGACGGACATAGAGGCCGATGCGAAAGTAGGCCCGGTGAATCTTTGGCTGCACTCCTTGTTCCAACAGGTGGATATAGGTCTGAACGATAAACTCATCAGTACGTCCACCAATACGTACCCGTACCGAGCCTACATGGAAACGCTGTTGTCGTACGGTAGTGATGCCAAAGAATCACACTTACAAGCTGAGCTGTACTTCAGGGATAAACCCGGATACCAGGACAGCATACTCGGTGCCAATAGTGGGTTCATCACACGCAAAAGAATGACAGCCGAAAGCAAGTCCATCGATATGATGGGGCGACTGCACGCCGATCTGTTCATGCAAGACCGCTACATGATGAACGGTGTATCCATCAAGATCAAGTTGATCCGGTCCTTACCCACGTTCGCCTTAATGGCCGGTGGAGAGGGGGATATCCATTACAAGATCGTCATTGAAGATGCAGCCCTGTTTGTCCGTACGGTAGATTTGCAACAGGGTGTGTTGCTGAGTCACATGGAAGCCTTATCGAAAAAACCAGCCCTGTACCCCATCCGACGCGTACAGACCAAGGTGTTCTCTGTGCCAACAGGTACGATGATGGCCAATCGTGAAAATTTATTTCTAGGGGATCTGCCTAAACGTCTTACCCTGGCGTGTGTGACCAACACTGCATTCAATGGAAATTGGGCTGAGAATCCGTTCAAATTTGAACATTTCAACATTAACTTTGTGGCACTGCACGTGGCCGGCCATCAAATTCCAGCCCGTCCATTACAACCGAACTTTACTAGCGGAAACTATGTGCGGACCTACCTGAACCTGTTTACAGCCACAGGACAAAACAACCAGGACGAAGGCAATACCATCAGTCGAGAAGACTTTAGCCATGGGTACACATTGTTCGCCTTTGACCTCACCCCCACCTTGGAACACGATCATCAACTGGCTTTGCTCAAGAAAGGAAACCTACGGTTGGAACTGCGTTTCGCCACCCCTCTAGCCAACACCATTAACGTGATTTGCTACGCCGAGTTTGATAACGTCATCAGTGTGGATCAGCA
Organism: Hanleya hanleyi; assembly: GCA_036873755.1. Lineage (NCBI taxonomy): Eukaryota > Metazoa > Mollusca > Polyplacophora > Lepidopleurida > Hanleyidae > Hanleya > Hanleya hanleyi. The sequence goes on from JAVTVY010009510.1 coordinate 39,847, forward strand.
AAGAAACGTGCTGTGTGACTACGCCAGCTAAGAGTCATGGATACAGAGCAGCTGATGAGCATACTCCAGCGAGATGCGAAGATCCCCTTTCGAGGTGTGTTTCCACGCAATGTGTTTCCCACTCACTCCACCACCCCAGCAGCGTACATCCTGAATGCAGACACGAGGAGTCGACCCGGTGAACATTGGATAGCTGTGTACGTGGACACCCTAGGCCAAGGCGAATACTTTGATTCCTACGGACTTGCACCCCTACATGCCGATTTGGTGAAATTCATGGACGTCTCTACTACAGAGTGGCGTTGGAATACTCAAAGATTACAAGGACCCTTGAGTAGTGTGTGCGGACAGTACTGTGTGTTTTATCTCACTCACCGGAGTAGAGGACATTCTATGCCCACCATTGTACATATGTTTGATGATTATTGTCAAGCCGAAGACCGTGATGTCCTCGTCTATGACTGAACGGCCTCTCGTTTTAATGTGCATGCGCCATTTCTCTGGTTAACTTAAAAATGTACTGCCCGCGCGGGCCACTTGTTTATTATTATTGTTATGACGTTGTTGTTCTGACGTTCATTGTTGAATAAAAGATGAAGAAAACACCAAAAAAATGTTTTGACTTTTTTTATTTAAGTCAACAAGAATGGGTTACACTATATATACAAATAGAATACAGGGTACAAATAGTAGGGGTATGTACACATAGAATAGTAGTGGTATGGTTAAGGTACAAAAAAAGTTCTGTCAGGAGTAGGATTCGAACCCACGACAGCAATCGCCGACCAGCACTTACGCACCGGCGCCTTAGACCACTCGGCCATCCTGACTTTTACATTTGTGTATCAACAGTTATAGTTCGACATTGTTTTTTACAAGTCCAAGTAAGTGGTGCTCACACCGTCGGCCAACACTTTTCGTTTGGGATAAAAGAAAGTAAAGGCGTCTCGTTGCTGGATATAGGTGCGCATCTGGTGGTCGACGACCCGGAATCCTCGGTTAGTGCCACTCGCACTGGCCTGGCTTTGCAACACGCCCAGGTAGAGAGCTTTGTCGATGGCAGGGTCACGTCGGTTGACGTCTTTACAACTAAACTTATTTTCCTCTCCGTCTCCTCCTCCGTAACAGTAATAAGTCTTAGAGGAGAGCGCAATCATAGCATTCCCACCCCATTCCAGCTTGAACAGGCCCGGCGTACGCTTATCGTGCTGGTAATGCTCTCGTCGAGGTAGCCACTGGTCCCGTTCCTCTTCATACCTGTCCCGTAACTCGGGTTTCACCAGGGACTCCCAATCCTCATTAGAGACGGCCATGTAGGCCGAGTCCGTATCTATTTCCATGAGTTGCCAGTCTGAGGGATTAAAATAAACACCCATGAAGTCATAGAGAAACTGCAGCATCCTCAGCTTGGCCACCTGGTAGACCATACATCCAATCTGCAGGGGTAAGTTGTACCGGATAGTCTTCTTGGCTGAAGTGACTTCATAGGTGTCGTCATCGATGACCTCCACGGATCGAAACAGAGGAGAATTCACTTTTTGCGGGCTTGGGCAGTAGTACAAATGTTCACGTTGACGTGCTTATCCTGGTTCGTTACCGTTTTTCCGTAATAACCATTGCCAGTGAGCTTCCAAGATTCAGCGATGATGGCCTGACTCGGGTATTCATCACCTTGACGACGGGCCGACGTCACGAGGTCGGCATTCTCCGCAAAACAAGCCTCGGGTACGTACTGTATCACTTGATATATTTGGGTAATTTCCAAACCGTGGTTCATGTACCACTGCAGTAAGGGCGTGCCCAGCAAGGTTTTCTCGGCCCACATACTCCCAATCAACATGCGGCGAGGTTGAGGCAAACACTCGTGTTGCTCCGCATAGGTCCTCATGGTGTCCCCAATATCCGCCCGACCCACCAGCGTGTTCTTAAAGATGGGAGGGCACTGGGCGAAGAGAGGCTTGAGAGTGTCGGGAACATGGAGGTCGCATTCAACAAAGCCGTAGAGGTCTCCCGAACGAATGGCGTCCAACATCTGTGGCAGACTCAGCAGTCGCCGACGACTCAAGGGGTACTCACGCTCTTTTAGGAACCGTCGTAAATGGGGCAGGGCCTGGCACATCGTGTGAAATTCACACTCCCACATTTCAATCAGATGGAATCCTCTCTCTTTCACATAATCTCCGTTCGCCACCACTTCTTCCCGTAATTCTTCCGCCGATTTTCCACGTCGCTCGTTGAAACGGCCAGCGCTGAAATGGCATTCGTGACCGTGCCAGTAACACCCGTAAAACTGAAAAACGGTCGGTGTTCGTTGTACAAGGGCAAACCCATCGACGGGGAGTCGGCGATCTCCTATACGCTTCTCTGTGGCGTTGGTCTGGTGTCGTATATAAATTCCCCGTCGATAGGCTTCCCAGTCCAACCACTGGTCGGCGAGATGTTTGTACGGCGTACGTTGAGGTGTGAAATGCCGACCTTCCGCCAACCAACGCGTATAATGCCCGCTGGGCATGGGTTGAGCGAGCGACCACAAGTACAAGGCATTCGCGTCAAATCCAATGATTTTGGCACAGGGTTTCCCACTGGGCAGAGTCGTGACATCCTTCTCGTGATAACGGTGAAAAATAAGGCTAGGTCCGCCCACAATGTTCTGTTTTAGACAATCATGCATGTCTGCATCTTTTTGCTGTATCAACGAGAAGTACGTAGCACACTCTTGAAACAAATGGCGAAGCGCTAGACCCGGTAAACTCAAGCACTCCTTGAAGATGTCGACGTGCATTTGGCGACGAAAGAGTTGCACCATTTTCTCGGCCGCTTCCAGGAAAGGAACCACATCTAGGTTATTATACCATATCAGGAAATCTCGCAAGGTCTTCATGCTGTGGCGGTTCCACACTTGTTGGAGTTCGATGTAGGTGGCTTCTGGCAGATCTTCCCCTTTCAGGTCATTGTAAAACGCTTCCCGGGGTGGCAACTGGGTGTCTTCTAAGTGGTCCAGGCTCGTCATATAGGTGTACGGGAAGTAACCTTTCGTCTGGGTACAGTCGTATGCTTTCACCCACTGATCATAACTGTAATTGGGTGCCAGGTAATTCCGCACATCCAGGAAACGAAGTGTAGTGGTGGAAAGGACCATATGATTATTGATCCTCTTGATCACGCACTTGAGGGTATTCGCCTGGGCCAAATAAGGGTAGAGAAATTCCTTCACCATGTTGAGGTCGTATCGGCCAGAATTAAACCCGAGCACCGGTAACTGAGTCAGGTACTGCACGAACCGGGCTTTCAATTTCTCCGCATACGGTTTAGGTAGGGGGACATCGTGCGCATGCAGAGGCTGCGACTGCAGGGACTCGGACTCGGACTCGGACTCGCACTCTTCATCGTCGCTGAACGATACACCGGGTACAGGAATGCGGTCGTCCAGTTGGTCCAGTACGTCCTGAAACTTGGCCACCAACAATTCCGTACTAGCCGCACTGACTTGCTC
>JAVTVY010009511.1:0-47020 GCA_036873755.1 Hanleya hanleyi
CTATAAACAAAACATTGTGGCGAGTGAGGGACCCAGAAACTGACAGACAGAGGTATAGTTATTACTATAAACAGAACATTGTGGCGAGTGAGGGACCCAGAAACTGGCAGACAGAGGTATAGTTGTTACTATAAACAGAACATCGTGGCGAGTGAGGGACCCAGAAACTGGCAGACAGAGGTATAGTTATTACTATAAACAGAACATTGTGGCGAGTGAGGGACCCAGAAACTGGCAGACAGAGGTATAGTTGTTACTATAAACAGAACATTGTGGCGAGTGAGGGACCCAGAAACTGGCAGACAGAGGTATAGTTGTTACTATAAACAGAGCATTGTGAGGAGAGTGATAGACCCAGAAACTGGCAGACAGAGGTATAGTTATTACTACTAACAGAGCAATGTGAGAAGAGTGATTAACCCAGAAACAAAGACATGTAGAGTTGTTACTGAAACAATGTATTGCAGAGCATTGCAAGGAGACATGAAAGGACATATTTTTTATTGTTCAGAACTCCAACAAAAGGAGTGGGGAACAATTTGGGAAAACCCTTTCCCTTGGGGCAGCCATAGGACTTCTGTTACAAGGTTCACAGATAGGAATGGTCAAGATCACTTTATTCCAAATGAATGTGACAGTGGTTGGTTTATAGTTATTTCGAATCAGTTCAGAAGAAAGGTATGTATAAAATACAAAACGTTGCAGTTAATTTCCTATGGATTTGTGTGACCGACGGGATGTTTAAATGTGTTGCTATGGACCCATTTGTCTGGACAGGTATTGATGCACTGTTCAATAAATTTGAAGGTAGACCTACCTTTAATCCCAAACTCTACAGTGAGTCCTGATGATTATACCTTTCTATTTGTTCCAGGTTGATCAAAGGTGATGGTGAGGTCTTGGAAGAGATTGTCAGCCGGGACAGACAAAGGGAGATAAACAAGGTAAATACCGGTACAACTAGAGGTTCCGCTTTGACCCTTGAGTTGCCGCTCCGGCATGAAGCCTATGCTGGTTGTTTTTTTAACAAAAACATACGTCTCCCCCATCCTCCCACCCTGCCTTGAATGGGCACATTATTTAAGGGAAAGTGCTATAAAATGAATGCAATAAGTATCTTAAACAAAGCTGCGTATCTAAAAATATTAATTACAAAGAAGCGATACAAGTAGATGAACGGATGGACAGACACCGGACACGGATGCATGCACACATACACCAACACCTGATCAAATGCGGGGGCTATGCCATTGAAGCTTCCATCCAAGTTTGGTGAAATTCCGTCCAGTAGTTCTCCAGATATCTTGCAGACAAGCCCTGTATATACATGTACAAGTAGATGGACGGACGGACGGACACTGGACATGGATGAATGCACGCACGCACACACACCAAAACCTAATCAAGTGAGGGGGCTATCCCACTGAAGCTTCCATCCAAGTGGGGTGAAATTCCGTCCAGTAGTTCTCAAGATATCTTGCAGACAAGGCCTGTATATACATGTACAAGTAGATGGACGGACGGACGGACGGACGGACGGACACCGGACATGGATAAATGCACGCACATACACCAAAACCTAATCAAATGAGGGGGCTATCCCAGTGAAGCTTCTATCCAAGTTTGGTGAAATTCCATCCAGTAGTTCTCCAGATATCTTGCAGACAAGCCCTGTATATACATGTACAAGTAGATGGACGGACGGACAGACGGACACCGAACACGGATGAACGCATGCACACACACCAAAACCTAATCAAATGAGGGGGCTATCCCACTGAAGCTTTCATCCAAGTTTGGTGAAATTCTGTCCAGTAGTTCTCCAGATATCTTGCAGACAAGCCCTGTATATACATGTACAAGTAGATGGACGGACGGACACCGGACATGGATGAATGCAGACACACAAACCAAAACCTAATCAAATGAGGGGGCTATCCCACTGAAGCTTCCATCCAAGTGGGGTGAAATTCTGTCCAGTAGTTCTCAAGATATCTTGCAGACAAGGCCTGTGTATACATGTACAAGTAGATGGACGGACGGACAGACACCGGACACGGATGAATGCACGCACATACACCAAAACCTAATCAAATGAGGGGGCTATCCCAATGAAGCTTCCATCCAAGTTTGGTGAAATTCCATCAAGTAGTTCTCCAGATATCTTGCAGACAAGCCCTGTATATACATGTGCAAGTAGATGGACGGACGGACGGACACCGGACACGGATGAATGCACGCACATACACCAAACCTAATCAAATGAGGGGGCTATCCCAATGAAGCTTCCATACAAGTTTGGTGAAATTCCATCCAGTAGTTCTCCCGATATCTTGCAGACAAGCCCTGTATATACATGTACAAGTAGATGGGCGGACGGACGGACGGACACCGGACACGGATGAATGCACGCACATACACCAAAACCTAATCAAATGAGGGGGCTATCCCAATGAAGCTTCCATCCAAGTTTGGTGAAATTCCATCCAGTAGTTCTCAAGATATCTTGCAGACAAGGCAAGGGGACGGACAGACATCCATCCAGACAGACAGACATCCATCCATCCATCCAGACAGACAGACGGACAGACAGACAGACAGCACAAACACTAGATGTCTCCCCCCAACATAGTTGGGGGAGACATAATGAATGAACTGGTATGGTTTACAGTCAGTGAAAATGTGTACCACTTCACTTCAGAAAGCCTATCAGATCACTGGTTACATGCTTCGTTCATTAGTAGCTGACCGATATCCTTTGTACTGATGACTATCTGTAACCCAGCAAGCAATCTGCTTGGTTAAGAGAGCCCATGTGGTACTTTTAGTCAGTGGCTATAACCTGTACCACGGACAACTGAGGTACAACCAGATGCAAGTGTGATATTATTCTCTTTCAAATATCATGGGATTAAGGATACGTTATCCATCTGGGGGTCAAATTTTGTCAATTTTTTTTGTTATTTCAGTATTTGAATATGGAGTACTGGGTCTAGTATTTGATGAAAAAATGAAATCAAAATTCTAATAATAAGTGGTTCAATTTTTTTTTTAAACTTTAGGTCCTAAAATGTTTATATAGATCACGTTGGGTGGTCCGGTACCCAGCTAGTAACAGATTAACCTTTCACGTGACTCTGTGTTGTGAGGCTTTAATGATTGCACGAGTGTGACCAACCCAAGTGTCTGACATATTAATAAACAGAAGAGCAGCCGGAGCTTTGCTCAGACACCCACCATGTTTGATGAGCACAGATGTGAAAAGTTTACAGCCCACAAAAGTTTTAGCTAATTTTCTAACTTTAAATCAGATTTAAACCACAATAATGAATACTTTTTGTACAAAAGATATCTGGAATAAGTAGGTTGGTGACTAGGTTCTATATGACAGGTTGCAAAATGTATTTTGTAACAGAATTCATGAGAAATATTAGAATTATTCCTTCAAATGTATAGGCAGATGGTTTTTGACCAATTTCTAGCATTTTATTTTTTGCCAAAATTCAAATTTTCAACCCTTATTTCTCGAGAAGTATTCTTGCTATGCTGGTGAAATTTGGCGTGCATGTTACCTACGTTGTGATTCAGTCAACGGCCTCAGTTTTTATAAAATCGGCTTGGTTTTCGCATTATTCAACTTTTAATGTAGAAAGTTCTCAATTATTGATTTTTCTCAGTTCATTTTAGTTAAAATGCTATAAAAATAGAACTAGGCAGAAATTTAAAAAAACTGAGATGCCATTTACTAGTTCTAGTTGTCTTTGATCCAGATATATCATTAAATTTGAAATATGTTTAACAGTTTTCACGAAATTGCCATCGAAAAATGGATGTATTGTTTTTATTTTATTTTTAAAAATTTTGAATATATTCTAAACGGTAGTAGCAAAAGTTATGTAAATTACATAAGTGAATTAAACACGTGCCTTCATAAATTATATACATTATTATTGTTATGTTAATATTTATTGCTACACAAGATTATCAGGGGGTGTACAAAACTGCCTCAGGGGGGGGTTATGTATCCTTAAGGTCACAGTAAACCACAAGATAATCAGAAATCCACTTCATGGAGATCCCAATCTAATTAAAATTAAATCCTATCTGCTCCTCATTTGGATATGTCGCTTGTAGGATCTAACGGGTTGCAGTAACTCGCGTGTTAACCAATCCTGAGAACACTTCATAATGCTTTGAAAGGAACATTGATGACAAAGAATTTTTCGTTGGCTTAGCCGAATTAGCCGGCTCGCTGGAGGGCTGTCTTTTCATGTTGCTGCGGTCCCGACATGGGGTAGATATATGGACTGATCTTTGGTGTAAACATTGGGGTAAATGGACACAGTGAACCTATCTCCCCTCCCCGACTGATGCGACCATGATGTCATCATACTATTAAATATCCATGGTATGGGCGCTCATAACGAAATGAAATTGAATTTGAATTGAAACACGTAAGATCCTATACAGCGACATGTGCGATTGGGGAGCATTGATAGGATATTAATTTATTAAGATTGTGAAGATCCACATATTACGGCAGTGTACCCTATTTCTTCTACTTATTCAGATAGCAACGGTTAACTTCAGGCATCTTGCAGAGATAAATTCTAACATTCTACAAATTTCACTAGCTGTCTTTACAGTTCTTGGGATAAATAACATATCCATGCCACATTATTTAGCCTCAGTTGACAAAAATGTTTTTTTCTGCTTCGATGTCTAAAAATGCTGTGAGAAAAAAATAGAAGAAATGGGGTAATATTTTATGAGAGAAAATGGTTATCAATACTATTAGGTGTTAGGATTGAGTCTAGAATATCTTTTTTCATCAATCATACATTCTATATATTTCAGCAGGCTACTCTGGGGGATGGTCTCTCTTTTCAAGCTCAAGTTGGTCTGTTGAAAAAGTGACATCCGCATATCAACCTCTGAGTTGGGATTTCCTCTTCCTTTTGACCGATCCACAAAATGACCTATAGCAGAATGGTGGAAATCAGCTAGGCAATCTCCTAGAAGCATTCTTCTAACAGAAGACGGTCGTAATTGACTTACGCCGGAACATTCTGATTGGTGTGAAAATGAGCAAGAGGCTGGAAATCAGCTTCCCTGGTTGTTGAGGGGAAATACAGTCAAATCTATTATCCAGAGAATCTGCAGGACAATAGTTCAGCTTTATATTAACTCGTTCCTTGACCGGAAATGTAAAGATTGTCCTCTAATGGGATGGTTGCAGTTGGTGACAAAACGGCCATGTAATCCACAGAGGGTATCTTTTGTCTGGCGCCTTATGATGCTTATTGCAACATTTCTATAGAATCTTTCTATCTCTGTCAGACAGGAACTGGTTACAGAATGATCTGTTAATTGCTACGTACATCTGTATATTGAATTTGTTGAACATGGTGACTTTGAGGTACAATCCAATCACCGGGAAACAGTCAAGGTCTCAAATTAGAATTTGAGGGCTGTTCCAGAAAAAAGTACAGGAGATGGGGGAATAATATTCAGTTCAATGGTATATGTGAGGTGGGTGGTATACAATCATTTAACGTTAGAGAAATAGAATAAATGGTATATGGGTGGTTGGGGTCAGAAAAAGGTGTCTTTCCCTCCCTCACCCCATGCACCATTTTCTGGAACAGCCTTGACAAGAAATGAAGTTTTCAACAGAGTACACATTTCTCAAAGCTTTCTAATTGTGCTTTTCTGAAATTGAACTAAGAGGTTACATAGATATACATGTATGATGATACAAAGCACAACCAGTTCAATGATAGGTGAAGATGAGTGTACAACAGAATACATGTAACTCTTTGGCTTTTTCTGTAAATATGAAAGCATTTATTGTCTTCCTTTTACTAGTATAAACCATAAACAGACTGCACACAATTTTTCTCTCTACAACACATTTATACATCTTTTATATACATTATATATATGTACACAGATAAAACTTGGAATTTGATGCGTTTCTCATTAATTACAATCACTGGATCTGGTTGGAATATCATGAATATGGGACTTTGGAACTGTAACACCTCTAAAGTTACTGTCACATTTCTGAACACATTATATATATAAATTTCCTATACACAATCAGCTTTAAGCTTGAACATTTACCCTTCAAATTATCTGTTCATCAACAAACAAAATACAGCACAGTGAAAGACAGGAGTACCGGTTAATGCAACTTTTTGTCAGTAGAAACGGAGGTCAGTATACAAATTTATAGAGATGTAAAATAATCAGATAAAAAAAACATTGATACATGTCTGAAGTTATGAAGTTTAACATTATAAAATCCACTGTTTTGTCACCTGTTTGTACATTTGACGGACTGAAGGGTTGGAAACTTTTAGTCTGCAGTTTATTAAAGGTTAAACAGGCATGGCCAAGCAACTTGAATATGGGGGGGGGGGGGAAGGAGTGGCCTCCTCCCCCTGACTGGGGGGGAGTGCGGGAGTTTTTCAAAATTTCAGATGTGATTTAATGCACTTTAGCGCTTCTGATAAGGTTGAAAGGGTCAGAATATTCTGCAATAAAACTGTAACCAGAGCTAAAAAAAAAAATGCCAATCCGCATTTTTCAATGGAATTTCCCCCATGTTGCTTTCAAAATAATTTGCTGATAATATTTGTCAATTATACCCAAATGTTGGGACAAAAGATGTGGACAGGAGACGGGGGCACCCCAGAAAATGTTGAAATTTCAGACGTTTCCCTACACAAATCTGACCCATTTCATGGCACAGCAGTCACAATTACGGGGGGCAGAGTGGTTCTTGTCTCCACTCCCCATGTTACAGTGGCTGGGCCCCTGCTGGCCTCACACCAGACTCCCTAAAGAATAGTGATGAATCTCATATCTCTTTCACAACATAATTTACATGTAATTGAAATCCCTGGTATTCTGGGTTAGTTTCAATATCATTGTGACTAAAACATGAGAAAGAAAACAAATGTGACCGATGATTGTGGTTGTCAAAGGGGACCAAAGTTAAGCAATTTTAGTCTACAAAGCTAATAAGTATGAACATAAACTAGTCTCTTTGTAAAACATCTCCCCTCCTTTGAAATGCTTCAATTCATGGAAGTAGAGTGGAAGATCATTGTGTTAATTCTACATGATTCCAATGGTCACTAGTAATATACAACCATCCCCAACACGAGCATACTCCCAACATGCTTTCACTCCTCTTTCTCTTAACAAGCAAGAAATGAGGTGTTATCAAGAATGGATTTACGAAATTGGAAGAGATGTTTGAAAGAGGACACCGAGATGCCAAATTAGAACAGAAATACTTTCACGACTGTTTTGGATTGGACATTTTCCTTTTCAAAATCCCAATGTCTCATTCCCTTTCAGCATGTTCAGCATACAAGTTGATGAATGATTGTTAATCATAATATCACAATAACTGACCAGCGCCAAGCTCCCCATGTTCACAATGTCTAGGTTTCTTTTTGAGCCAAAGGCAAAACCTTGACCATCTTGCATAGCCGGCCGCATTCCGCCCATTTTCAGTAAATACAAATCTGTTGTCACATGATAACATGCCATGGTCGTGGAAAACAAGTGATCTGATTGGTTAATATACACCGGATGTTGCTTTGCCGATTGGCTGAAATTTACAGTGTCATTTTCCATGAACATGATTCATCCCCATGTGTACCAGAGGTATCTAGGATAGAGATATCCCTCTAGCGAGGATGCGACCTCCTGTGTTACACTACTGTTATTGATGCAAACATTGATGAACGTCTTTTGTCATGTTTGTACATTGAGTGAATGAACAGAAGTGGTAATAATTCATCAAACAGGAAACAAAGGCTATGCAGCCTGAAACAAGGATCTGGTGAACATCATTCACTTCTATATCCATTGTGTAAGTAAAGGTGTGTGATCCGTCTTGCATGAGCACAAATACCCTATCAGATTATTGCTACAGTATCTATATGTACAAGGTATAAAATACTTGGCTGCCAAGGAAACTATAGAGAAGGAAGCTTTGAGACCATCTACCACTTTGGAAGGAGAGTTTCTGATCCTTATACAACAAAGACATCACAATAGCAACATCACAACAGTCCAATGTTATCTGGATTATTTACCTGGCTTAGACAGTTGTGCCACAGGCAACTGTGTACTTAAAACTTAGTCAATGAACTGATGGGCGGAAACATGACCATCAAATAATACATGTGATATGCCCTATGGCACATAGGTTTATACTGTAGCCTTTTTAAAATTTGCAAATAATTTAAATACATAAAGGAGCATAGTAAGCCTCAAATTCATAGCATCATGCTGATAGTCTAACATTTAATAAAATAATGCTACAAATTAAATTGAAGATCATTTAGTAGGGGTATTTGGGGCCCCGAAAGGTGGGGTTACAAATATAGGGGTCACATGATGAATGTTTGATATGAACAATGATTATCTATGTATCACCTAGATTATTGATCCAAGCTGGGTTCTGCTTGCGTAAGTTTGGATGCATTGCTGGCTCTGGGCAATGTAAGGTTGAGGAAAAGAAGGATAACAATGGCAGCATATCCAAAGTTCATATGCAAAATGATAAAAGAAAGAATCACAGTCAATATCTACTGTAGTGGTTACTTAAAATCCAGGCACCGGACATCTCTTGTCAAAATGAACTTTACAGGCGACATTATTTGTGTCCATAAATTCAATGTTTTAATTAATTTCATTTTCATTTTGATACTACATTTTCATTATGTTCCCAGTGCATGCTTCAGATATATTATATATTGCAGCATTCATACAATACTATTGAAGAAATGATTATATGATATACAATAAAATTGTTTCACTTGTTCACCTGGTCTGTGCATAATGCATTTTAAATGTGGATATATGCAGCTGTTCAAAATGCAATCACTATTTCATGTAATTAATAAGGGCAAGATAAATATTGAGTCATGAAAAAAGCTTTAGCTGGTCAATTGTATAACAAGGCAACATAAAAAACAATAACCCATTTGGTTTCAAAATACGCCAGCACATTTGATCTGAACATTGCTGAATGTGATTTGATATAAATGCAATCCCACATGGGAATGACAGAAGGTTAATTTACAAACTCGCAGATCTTTTTGGTGTACAACAAGAATAGCTTCACCTACTACAGGACAGCCTTGTTTGGGACTTCAGTGAACTTGATCTTTGATCATTTAAGGTATACACAGAGTTTGGTCACAATACATGTCTTGGAACTAGAGATGTTGCACGGAGGACTTTTAAATTACAATCCACACCCCTATCAGGGACATATCAGGGACATAACGATTTTCAATGATCGCCTGATTTTTGGACCACAGTGACCTTGACCATTGACCTCAGAATGGGGTTCGCCCTTTGCCCATCAGGGTATGGCTTTAGTTTGGTACAACTCTATAATGTGGAACTGAACATATCTCACAGACAACAGTAGTTAACCGACGGAAATCAGTTATTATATAGGATATCAATTCATAACCTGAAACTGAAGATAACACACAAACAACAAACGTTCACAGACGGGCAGGCAGAACTTGCCTAATGAGGAGCATATAAAAAAGTACGGTACAAATAAAAACTCAATAAAAATGCCAACTACGACAGAGCGAGTTAAAATAAATTAAATATTGTCCACTAATCAAAAGCATTAGAGGTTGGAGCGTTTGAGTTGTCGGGTGTAGTAGGGTTTTGTTGTTAAGGTGGATGTTGGGGGTGGTCAGTCTTCAGGGGTCCATAACCAGCATCCATCAGTGCATTCTCCTACAAGGTGATCAGGGTCACATCATTAGTACTCCAGTATTTACACCTGTAGCTTTCTCTGACATCACTTAAACAGGAGACCCTCCAAATGCAATAATGTAACTCTTGGTTATTAAACCATAAATTGTAATAGTTACCAACAATGCAGGTATTTGTGGACATTTATTTTATCCCGAAAATGATCTTCCCAGATAGAAATGTATACATACGTAGTACACATGGAAGATTTACTTTTCAGTATGTTATCAGACAACATTCTTTTCTCCATAAGTTAACAGAGGATACACTCAGAATGTGACACTCTACGATTGCAGGGCTGTGTAGATATTTAATAAGAGGATGAAGATACAAATGGCGTGGAAACCCACTTGCACTTATATAGAATATTTAGCTACTTACAACGAGTTCATAGTATGTGTTATCCATGAGCTGTTCAAAGAAAACTTTCTCAATCTGAAAGACATCTCCTGTTGTTCCTCTTGCTCTATCATACGATCCAAAGTTCTCATTGACGAGGCTGACGATAGCTTTGCCTGTCCCACTGAACTGAGCCTTCACATACAGGTCAAGGTTTCCAGCTGCTTTCAATAAGTTTGTGTATGTCTGTAATGGAAGGGACATTTATTCAAGGTTCTACAGAGGTTATTACAGGTATATGTTCGATGATACTTATTCCACTTCAAAGAAGTATCAATAGTGAGTTATTATTGAAGAGAAAATTATTTAGGTTCAAAGTTATAGATCTAATATTTTAACAAATGTATTTCAGTCTAAAGACTTGACATCAGATTAATTGTACAACTTGTCAATGAATGGACCACAAATGAGACCACAGTGATGTGCCCTTTGAACAGAGGTCTACATTTCAGAAATTAAATTCTAAGAAAATAGAACTACAATAGTAGATATGTACATTGTCATGTTGAACCACTTATTGACACACTGATACATACAGGCATATCTGGGTTTTCATCGAACTCGAAGTGACTGTCCCATACATTGACTGATAGGTGAGCTGGAAACTGTAGACAGAAACGATTGGTTATTAAGGCATTGGTGCAAATGAATGTACATGTAATTAAACAAACTCCAAAATTGAAGGTATGGGAAGGTGAAAGTCACAGCACTCCAGAATTGAAGGTGGAAGAACTCCAGAACTGAAGGCATGGGAGGCTGAAAGTCACAGAACTCCAGAATTGAAGGCATTGGAAGGTAAAGTCACTGAACTCCAGAACTGAAGGCATTGGAGGGTGAAAGTCACAGAACTTCAGAATTGAAGGCAAGGGAGGGTGAAAGTCACAGAACTCCAGAATTGAAGGCAAGGGAGGGGGAAAGTCACAGAACTTCAGAATTGAAGGCATGGGAAGGTGAAAGTCACAGAACTCCAGAATTGAAGGCATGGGAAGGTGAAGTCACAGAAATCCAATATTGAAGGTATGGGAAGGTGAAAGTCACAGAATTCAAGAATCGAAGGCATGGAATGGTGAAAGTCACAGAATTCAAGAATCGAAGGCATGGAAAGGTGAAAGTCACAGAACTCCAGAATTGAAGGCATGGGAAGGCGAAGTCACAGAAATCCAAAATTGAAGGCATGGGAAGGTGAAAGTCACAGAATTCCAGAATTGAAGGCATGGGAAAGTGAAAGTCACAGAAATCCAGAATTGAAGGCATGGTAAGGTGAAAGTCACAGAACTTCAGAATTGAAGGCAAGGGAGGGTGAAAGTCACAGAACTCCAGAATTGAAGGCAAGGGAGGATGAAAGTCACAGAACTTCAGAATTGAAGGCATGGGAAGGTGAAAGTCACAGAACTCCAGAATTGAAGGCATGGGAAGGTGAAGTCACAGAAATCCAATATTGAAGGTATGGGAAAGTGGAAGTCATAGAACTCCAGAATTGAAGGCATGGGAAGGTGAAAGTCACAGAACTCCAGAACTGAAAGCATGGGAATGTGAAGTCACAGAAATCCAGAATTGAAGGCATGGAAAGGTGAAAGTCACAGAATTCAAGAATCGAAGGCATGGAAAGGTGAAAGTCACAGAATTCAAGAATCGAAGGCATGGAAAGGTGAAAGTCACAGAACTCCAGAATTGAAGGCATGGGAAGGCGAAGTTACAGAAATCCAAAATTGAAGGCATGGGAAGGTGAAAGTCACAGAATTCCAGAATTGAAGGCATGGGAAAGTGAAAGTCACAGAAATCCAGAATTGAAGGCATGGGAAGGTGAAAGTCACAGAACTCCAGAACTGAAGGCATGGGAATGTGAAGTCACAGAAATCCAGAATTGAAGGCATGGAAAGGTGAAAGTCACAGAATTCAAGAATCGAAGGCATGGAAAGGTGAAAGTCACAGAAGATCAGAAAGACATGGGAAGGTGAAAGTCACAGAACTCCAGAATTGAAGGCAGGGAAAGGCCAAAGTCACAGATGCTGAGAAAATGCTCACTAGAAATTGTGAAACTCTAAAGTCAAATAGCTATTGTTGCTCCAGTCCAGCAGATCAAATTAACCCGCGCAATGTATGATTGAGTATTGAGTAGTGGCTAAGATTACTGGTGCATGACGTCATCCCTGTGAAATGAAGGGAGGTAACCTTGTATAACATGAACTGTGCATAGCATTGAGAACCCCTCGGTCTTGGCGGTATTTCAATAGAGCCCTTCTTGAAGAACAAGCAATTGATGGCAACAAGAAATTGTTGACAAAATTGACAGTTTAATCTAGTAATGATCACATGCCTATGTGATTTAAGTTTGGTACTCCTGTATATCCTTGAAATATGGTGTAATGATTGACATAGATGGATATATTACGTATGTACACACATGATGAAATTACTCCAATGCCAATTTCGACTGAAGCCCAAGTACCGTATGTGTGCAGTGTAAGGTCAATTAGCCTAGGCATAATCATTCTTGAGTTATGGTAGAAGAATACTGATAGGTTACAAAAGGAACTTTGACCCAGTGACCCTGAAAAAATAGGTCAATCTCACTTTGCGATAGACTTCTGCTCCACGACCACATGCCAGTTTGGTGCTCCAAGACAGTCATTTTTCAGATAATTAAATGGTGATAAACCGGGTCAACCTCACTAATTTTTCAATAGGCTTTAGTTTTCTGACCAAATGCATGTATGATCTAAGTTCGGTGTAACTGGGCATATTCATTCTTGAGATATGATAGTACATGTACATAAGAGCAGGATGACAATATCCCAAAGACAATTTTGTCTGTGTCCATGACAGTACTGATGTGTTTCTAAAGTTCAGTAAGTCTAGGCCTTATCATATTTGAAATATGGTGATAATAAGCAACCAGAGATGAAAGGACAAATTTGACCCAGTTACCCAGAAAAAATAGGTCAATCTCACCGATTTTTTATAGGATTCTGCTTTAAGACGATATACACATAAGTGAAGTAAATTTGGTACTCCTTGGCATATAGTCATTCATGAGATATGGTGGTAACAATCAATTCATGATAAATTGGCACAGTTCACTGTTGAACTGGTGACCTGGGAAGATAGGAGTCAACCTTGCTTCTGCTCTGTGACCATACGCATGTGTGATGTAAGTTTGGTATTCCTAGGCAAAGTCGTTCTTGAGATACGGTGGTAAAGAGAAATTGGAGACGGACGTACATGACGTATGGACGTCAGGATGATGACAATACCCATCGGTAAAAAATGGTAGTGATACTGAGTATTGGAAGACTTCCCGCTGTAATACTCTACCATGTCAGCCATGAAATAGACAACTTCTTAAAGCAGCCTGCCCTATGGTAAAAAGTGTAATTTGGAGGTGAGAATTATGTGGGTGATCGGTTTTATTGATTATGAATGTAGGAGAGTGTCCCCGAAAAAAAACACTCTGTGATCGAATGACCGCAAACGCTCAAGTGTCGTTGTTGTAAACGGTACTAGGCAAGGCTGTTCCCAATTTGTTTGAAGGCCTATTCTTTATTCAATATTCCACACATGATAATTGACAAAAAACACAATATAATTTCAACTTAATTCTCAAATTGGAACATAGGATTTTGATTCCATTTGTAATTTCGGGAAAGTTGTTTGATCACAACTTGACGAAAGGCAAGTACCATTACGTGGTCAAAGGAAATTGCCCAGGCAATTCCATACAAATTTATGACCCTTATTAGCTGCTGTTTGCTAGACGTAAGTTTTTGACATGAAAACATCATAAAACCTTTTTCTTGTTTGAATGTCATCTCTGTTAGCATACCATCATGGTTTACTGAGATTAGAGAAGTTTTTTGGAGGTTACACCCATAGATTATAATGCCAGACCTCTTAAGTTATAATTTTGCCAAGGCATGAGATTTGACTATATCTGCCCAGGAGATACGCACCCCCAAGAAATGCAAATTTCTAGGCATTTCATACAATTTTCGCATTGTTTGTTTCATATAACAGCCCATCATTATACATTTAACCCTTCACGGAGGCTATAAATGGATACTTTATAACCAAGTCCAGGACATTTTGAAATAACTTTCTGCAAACTGGAGTAATTTTGAGTGATTCTTGGTTATTTTAGATATAATTTCATGAAAATTCCCAGATGCGTGAGATTTTGATATAGCTGCCTGAGAGTGTGCGACAGATGCTAAATGCATGAGTCTCGCGTCGAATGTGTGAGTCTCGCGTCAAATGCGCGAGGGTTGATAGGTCTGTAATGCCACTGATAAATTAGAATATCGCAGCTGGAATCCCAGAATGATGGCTGTACACTAGTAGGCCTAAGTAAAGGCTAAAGCCCCATTCAAAGAGGCAACACTCGAGGTGCTGATCTCAAGGACCACCTACCAATGATTAACAGTTTGTCAGTTAGTTCTCTATCACAAGTAATTAGGTAATTATTTTACACTGAATAGATGTTTGAACTTGTTCTCCAACAGAATAGTTTGTGTCTAATACATTGTCTTGTTCAGCATGCCTCCACATACACACAGCATGAAAAATCGCACGTGATCAAATTTTTATTAGAAACCCGTGATAGTGACGAAGTGTGGGTGGTCATATTTAATGGAATCTTTGATCCAAAATTAAGCTAAAATCAAGGTATAATTGAATGTGAATAGGGGGATGAATATATTACTGTACTCACAAGTCTCTCTCCTGGCTTGTTGAGCTGATGTATTTGTATGACTCTCTCCACAGAATGTTTGGTGAGATCATCCAGTATTTCTGCAGATGGACTGCCACTAAATAATGGTACCTGATGTACTCCAGTCAACACAGAGTTCCTTAAACCAACAAAACATACAAGTATATCAAATAATATCTTCTTGAGACAAGTGTATTTTAATACCAGCCTGAACAATTCATTTGATAACGCTTCTCTATAAAATAAAATGTTAATTTCTTTTGTGGTTCACACTATGAGATAAAAAGTTTAGTCCTTGAGTCAAACAGTGAATGATACAGTATCCATGTCCAACAGATGCAGTGACCAGGCTATTCTGGAAGACGGGAGTATCCCAGCAGCCTTTGCGGCGCTGCCTGACAACAATGGCGTGGGCTAAAAGATGGCCTAGCGACGTATTCACTTAGCCCAGGCAGACCGGGATTCTCGCCGTTAAATCGTATTTCCTCGACGTTTGCGGCTGGTAATCATTTGGAGTCGATAATATATTGTTAATAAGGTAACATTTAACAGCTGAAAGGATCAATTTTGTGGTAAAGACTCCAGGAAAGGGTAATAAACAGCTCTTAAATAAACCACAACACTGATCTACGGGGCGCTAACCCAGCCGTTAAAACCCTGGGGTTAACACAGCGGCAACACCGTCATTGTCGGCATATAGCACGGATAATCTGTTTTAATCTCCCCCATAAAGCTGTTAATTATCCATATTCAGTGATTGACTTATTGAATGATTAACATCAGCATGGAGCAGTATGTATCTGTCGCTTTTAACCGTAAATTTTCTGTATAAACAGTCAATCAATTTTATTTGATCTTTGGTCTGACGTGTGTTTCTTTGTCATGTTGACACTGTGATGAGTAATTCTCAGTTAGTGATTATTTCATTGACTTGTATAGTACAATCCATTACTCAATCAGTCTTTATATAACCCAGCATCAGCATCCGAGTCATTCAAACTTCAAACTGAAGAGAAACAGGTAATGCTATAGTAAAAATGCCAAAGGCGTGTTGTGTTCATGACTGTACAGCTAACAAAGACAAGTTTCCAAATTTGAAGTTTTATATTCTTCCGGCCCAGAGTGAGAGAAGACATCAGTGGTTGCAGGCTATCCACAGAGCAAGAATCCTAGATGATGGGACCATCGATCCAAATAAAGCCTGGTCACCAAAGGGCTCTTATATCTACTTATGCTCTCAGCATTTCATATCGGGTAAGCGATAAATTATTGGATCTGAAGAATATATTCGAGGGAAGTTCACAAGGTAATGAAACACATCCTCGTGCAACACTTCTGGCCAAGCCGTCATGTCTTCTATCCACACATCAGCTGGTAACTTGTAAGGGCATTTATCCAGACCGACTAGCGAGAGTTTTGACTGATATCTTGTCTTTGCCTCACCTGGCAGATTATCTGAATATTCGTAACTCATCGTGCTAGTTGTAAATATGGTCTGAGATTGTCATGAAAACTCAGTTTATATATAACCGAAGGAATTTTGCTAAAACAAGTATATATCTGTGTTATTTACCATTTCCTGATCATTAAGTCAATCATTAAATCTGGATAATTAACAGCTTTATAAAAGCAGAAGAACACAGACTATCCATAACGGTGAAGGAATTTTGCTACAATTATATATCTGCGTTATTCAGCATTTCATGATCAATAAGTCAATCATTTGATAAGTCAGTCACTGAATATGGATAATTAACAGCTTTATGGGGGGAAATTAAAACAGATTATCCGTGTTATATGCCGATAATGACGGTGTTGCCGCTGTGCTAACCCCAGGGTTTTAACGGCTGGGTTAGCGCCCCGTAGATCAGTGTTGTGGTTTATTTAAGAGCTGTTTATTACCCTTTCCTGGAGTCTTTACCACAAAATTGATCCTTTCAGCTGTTAAATGTTACCTTATTAACAATATATTATCGACTCCAAATGATTACCAGCCGCAAACGTCGAGGAAATACGATTTAACGGCGAGAATCACGGTCTGCCTGGGCTAAGTGAATACGTCGCTAGGCCATCTTTTAGCCCACGCCATTGTTGTCAGGCAGCGCCGCAAAGGCTGCTGGGATACTCCCGTCTTCCAGAATTCAAGTTAACATTAGAATCTGGAAATGATGCAGTAAAGAGATCCTTTCCAACACCCACTCTAAATAGATCCCTTCTGTCTCACACTGCTCCTTAAATCATACAATAACAATATCATTTAGAAAGCAATATTACAATGAGACTATTTCAGGAACATAATACTCTAATCCTAGCCAACCGATTCAACCTGTCTGATAGGCTTGTGGTTGACTACCCAACAATAGTACATAGCAAATATGAAATCTCTATCGCCAACGGTTAGACTTTTATCGCATTCACATCGTCATATAGAAATTTTCCGTGACGTTGCCATGGAAACCACAAAATTCATCACAAAGTACCCAAATTTAATAGGCTTGTGGTTGACCACCCAACAATCCTGTATACCAAATTTGAAGTCTCTAGAGGCAACAGTTTGGCTTCTAGACCGGTTACAAGAATTGTTGACGACTGACAACCGGACGACCTGACATACATGCTGACGACAAGACCCCGCAGCCTAATAGGCTGAGGCGTAAAAAACTATTTCAAATTAACCATGTACACATGAGTATAGCAAGTCCATATGGTCAATATTTCTTTTACTGAACTCCTACTTTATAAGTTATTTCAAACAAATGACTACTAGAGCTCGTATCTTCTATCTTGCATTTGTGTTATTTTTTCAAAAGTTTTAAACATACTATTATTCAAATATTCACCTGGTTTACATCAATATTGCATCCACTCAACCTGAATCTTTTTGTGTGTGAAGTTTCAGCTTGCTGTGATTTGTTATTTGCAGGTAACTGAATCACTTAGAACAGTGACAACATTTCTTACAACAACAATGTCAGAAGAACTTCCCCTTGATAAATCGAAAGTCAGGAATGTTAAAAAGAATGTCTTACCCCTCAAACAGAGGTACAACTGTCCAGCCCATGACAGAGTTTTCTCCGAGTCGTTTCAATTGTCCCCCACCCAGAGTGGTGATCTTGCCTGGTTCTGTATGTTCCTTGGTCGGGTGATACACGACGCTTAGTCCCACCACTTGGATTAATAAACAGCTCCTCTCATCGTAGAATGGGTGTACTTGCTGGAATAATCAAGATCATGTATCACATAATACATTGTTATGATACTCGACTCTGGCCCTCCTTTAATTTCTCAATTGTAATTTATTTTGTTACAAAGTGTAGATAAATTAGCTAATTTTCTTTAGTGTGATACTGAAACAGCAGTAATTTGTAAACATGTTTATTCTATGTACATAGGTTCCCGGCAATTTGGTTCGCACTGAAAGGGAATTATCATGTCGGCAATCCTATATTTATGCTTGGCAACCTAGAATAGGACTGTCACAGTTTTTAAATATTTCTCCAAGCGAATTGGTAAATTTTCATTTCACGAAAAACTTTTTTTTGAGATGCAAAAAACTTGCCTTTATAGTTAAGCCAGCTACACCAAAACCTTTTCAGCACATTGACCATCCTTCAAGACCATTGTAATAAAATTTCAAAGAAATCAGACAAGCCGTTCAGATGAAATCGTCAGAGAAAGGTTTATGTATGCTCTGACTACAACGCCACCTAGTGGTGAGCAGCGGGTATCGAAACACAACCAGACAAATTTCCCAGGCCTAAGGAGATAGCACACAAAGTCTGACCCGAAAATATTTAACGGTTTCAGAGATATTCACGTTTAAAGTCGCGACGGCGGATCCGGCGGAGCCATTTCTCATGAAAACATAAGAGCATCCACTTTGTGGAAATGCTCTAATAAAAAATTAACACATATGTAAAGGGGCATAACTCTGTTAAATATGGGCTGAGTGGAGCCATTTTCGATAGGCATCTGACTTATAACTAGGTAAATATGTTTCCAAAATTTGGTCACTGTATCTCAAGCCGTTTTGCCTGAAATGCGGTGACGGATGGATGGACAGACGTACGTCCGGATGTACGGACGTATGTACATGACGACAATACCGAGGCCAAAATGGCAGAGGGGTAAAATTTGAAATAAAAAACAATCTGCCCGCATCAGTGTAATTTTTAAAAATAAATAATAAAATATAAAACCACCCGCCCACATCCTTTTGAAAATATGAGCCCCAAAGAAACAATTAACTTTGTATGGCCTTAATTATATAAAATATTTGATTAACCATCTGGACTTGTAATTTTGTTCGACCACTGTTCGGATTTAGCAAACTTCTTCTGGCTCTGTTTTGAGAGCAATCTTAAATATTCGTAGGTACATAATGTGTATGCCAATGCACTAATTTTGAATATAGATATTAAATAACACAGGATGACAAAGCTGTCAAACTGGTGGAAAAAAATCACAACTATCACATTTCTATGGGACTGCCTCGGATGTCTGATTTTCGTCAAGTGCTCGAAAACAGAATGGAAAAGGCAACTGAAGACAGTGCCTGAGGGAACATCAAGAAAACAGTGCTTTCATGCCAGCGACTTCACATTAGAATGCCATACTGCTTTCAAAACAACACCCAACATCGAAGGCTATGACATCTGGAATGTCATTATGTATCATCACATTGTAATATCAGCCAGTGTCATTTTCTGTTATGTGTTTGAGCAGTTGAAAATAAAAACTTGAATTTCCAGAACTGTGACATAGAAAAATAATTTGTCACAATACTTATCTTTTCACTAATTTGACAGCTCTGCTGTCATGTGCAATTTAATGTATGTATATTTGCATAATGAATGAATTAGCTCCAGAAGTTGTAGTGTGGAATTACAATGAGAAGTCTGTGCTGGTTAGGATGGAGGTCCAGTAAAGGAACTTGAACTATAGCAATTATTTCAGTACCGGTATGCAAATGTTTTTTAAGTGTTGGATGAAAATGAA
Organism: Hanleya hanleyi; assembly: GCA_036873755.1. Classification (NCBI taxonomy): domain Eukaryota; kingdom Metazoa; phylum Mollusca; class Polyplacophora; order Lepidopleurida; family Hanleyidae; genus Hanleya; species Hanleya hanleyi. The sequence continues at coordinate 19,913 of JAVTVY010009511.1, forward strand.
AGACAGACATATCATGGCTTTGGACATGGGTATTCGGCAAAAATGAAAGCAGAGATTTCATATAGAGCTTGAGTGAAGAGCTAGGCCATATTCCAATGCACTCCATAAAAGATTTTTGTTCACTGACTCCACTTCCTTCCAAACACTGCTGATTTTATGTAGGACCAGCCTGTGGAGGACTGACAGGGGCGGTCCAGGGTGTTCTCCCCGACCCATCAACCCTGATTTAGAACACCTGTCTGTGGAGGATCCACCCCTCAAAGGAGCTCTCAGTAGACTGGCCGTCTAGGGTTCATACTCCATGTAAGAATCACGAAACAATGCATACAATTATCAAGTCTGGGGAAAACAATATGTCTACACTTGAGCCTTTTCAGCTGCCCAAAGACTCAGACAGCTTGGACCCTGTGTAGCTTCAGGATGGTCTATTCCCCAGCCCACAACCTGTTCTATTATAACTAACCTGTGGAGGATCCACCCCCACAGGAGCTCTCAACAGACTGTCAGTCCTACTTCAGGGTGGTCTACTCCCCCAGCCCACCATTTCTAATCTATTATGACTAACCTGTGGAGGATCCACCCATACGGGAGCTCTCAACAGACTGTCGTAGTCATGTTTTAGGGTGGTCCACTGCTCCTCTCCTCCAAATCCGGACTCCGTTGGCTCCATACTCAGAGCCATTCTACCAGGGGCCACACGGATGAAGCACTGGGTGTAACGATTTTCTGAAAAACAAACAATTAGAGTTACTGTTTCCTGAGTCAAATGTCAAGCCAACCAAGTTTAGATTATCTATGTAGACTGCAGTGGTAACTACTAAACACTAGTGGGAACATTCACACGAGTTTTATATGTTACTGTCCATCCCATAGGTACACACCAGTAGTCCATATCCACTGATCCTGTTTGAACCAGAATATTGTGTCAGTTTGCATAAGGTTCTGGTTTAGGGCTATTCCAGAAAAAAGTACATGGAATTGGGGAAAGAGTTTTCAGTTCTATGGCATATGTGTGGTGGATGGCATACAGTCACTTACAATCAGGGAGATAAATAGTATATGGGTCAGGGTGGTTGGGGTAAAAAAACAAAATTGATCTCCTCCACCCCTTGTACCTTTTTCTGGAAAATACAGGTTCAAAAGAAACTGTATTCATATTAGTGACAAGTACATGCACATCAATATGTGTCAGCTATATCATACATCATCAATAAAACTGTAGGATAACAGCCTTAGTGGCAGGTTCGATGTGTGTACTGAAATGTTGCCATGGCATATTCTTTACCTTCTAATCCGAAGACCTGGTTGATCCGTACTGTGAGGCCAGTCTTTATCCTGTACCTAACACACTGTAGGATGTTGATGTTACCAGCAGGGACATTGGAAGGTAATCTCTTCTTCACATCCAACCTTTCTATCATCCACTTCTCCAGGGCCTCCTCAGTTACCACTGTCATCAATATTACATGAGAAGTGTCACAATTATTCACCATTCTTACATATAGCTGTGATAAATTCTCTAATAATTTAACATTCAATCACCCATATCTGTGGACATAAATTGATCACCCAATATTTTTATTGCCTGCTAAATTTAGGAGAAAGGAGAAATCAGAATGACCTTCTCACACAATATTCCCTGTTCCAATACAATTTATGGGTGGAAAACTGCACTTACTGAATACTGCACTGAACATTTTGACTATTGAATTGTGACAGAATTTACTGAAAACTAGGAGATGGTAGCATCTTTCTCACTATTTGATTTCGTTTAAGCTTTCTACCTCCTCAGATACATAAAGTGGAATGTGACATGTACATACATACAAATATGTGATTATATTCAACATGTGAAAGGATTTGGATCGTTACTCTGTGACATTGGCCAAAGTTGCGAATATGAGTATAAGTAAGCTCTTACTCGGTGGAACCGACTCTATAGCCTGCACACGTTTCACCATTTGTCTGACATCCTTGGGATAAGCTAAGTGGTCTGAGTAACTGGCAAATATTCTCTCTTCTGACACAGTCGGCTTACAGGGGAAACTCTTGTAGTAACCTTTCCCATACTTTGGAACAGGAACAAAATTCTACAAAAAATGTTAAAGTGGCCAAATTAAGAGCATGGTATATGCAAAATCAATATCAGTTTTAAATATCATACATATACATCTTTATGATTTAGATGAGGTTACAATCGTTATTTGCTGGAAATTCATTTTACTTTAAATATGTGCATGAAATCAAAGTATACTAAAATCTGTGACCCTTTGTTCATGAAGAGAGAGGTAGGGAGAGAAAATTAAATTTAACATCACGTTCAGCAATATGTAAGCTATACAGCAACATTTTTTAGGGCTGTTCCAGAAAATGGTACATGGGGTGAGGAGAAGACATCTTTTTCTGACCCCAACCACCCATATACCATTTATTCTATCTCCCTAATTTTAAATGACTTTATCTCACCAAGCACACATATAGAACCGAAAAATCCCCCCATACTTTTTTCTGGAAAAGGCCCTTAATGGAACATGGACAGACCTACCCTGGAATGGGGCATCAGCCGTACTAGTATGGAGCAGCCTGGAACTGCAGCAATTTTGTCCAAGTCTGAGGCTTCTAGCTTCACCCCTGGCTTTGTACTGGGCATGCCATTGTGGAGCCGCAACTGGTGACCACCTACTCGCAACTGAGGCTGTGCACAAACATATACATATATATGAACAGTTGTAAAACAAGTTTAACACAAGTTTGAAGAACATTTCTATAACACTTGTGTCTATAACAAATTGCAAACCGTGCATATATCTGGAATGTTTTAGCACGCTTGTGTGAAATGTACACGTGTCAAGCACAGGTGTTCATTTGGGAGATTCTATTTTACAAGGTGGGAGAGGAAGGGTTCGTCTACTTCATACAATCAAATAAACAAACAAATAAATTACAAGATGGAATTTCTATATCAAGTTTAACTGTTGTTTCTATCGTGGAATTGATCACTAATGTGACACAAATGGACCTATATCAATTTATGTTCCACCCATTTTGTCCCAGTTGGAAGACTTGCCCCCAGTAAGAGACCACATATACTCATCAATTGATATTGGCACATTGCCAGTTGACAAGTGAGGGAAAAGAACCTATATTTTTGTCATATAGAAAGTGATTGTATTTTCGTTATTTTGAGATTATACTATCTTAGTATAGCACAGATTCTAGTGCTGAAAATAGAATAGAATATTAAGCGAGGGAAACGTTAACAAACATATGACAATGGGGAAAAGAGGTGGCAAACTTTTACAGTATTTTTTGATATTTTGTTCTAATCGTTGTTAATAATCAATTTAAGTAGTGCTATAGAATAGAAATAATGTTTTCATAGGCATGCTCATTGGTTATTTGATGCACAGTTAGTGTGGCAATTTTTAGGGCAAGCGTGAAGTGTCCCCACATTAACCATGCATCAATTAGCACGCCTATGAAAACATTTTTTTAATTTACGGAAACAATTATATCCCACTGAGCAGTATCTTTTGAAAAACAGTTTTATTTCATTCCAAATAATATAAATAGTCAGATAAAGAAAGTACAATTTCAAAAACAGCATTCCAAATATATGCATACAGTAAAATGTAAAGACTCCATATCATCTATATATATATACCATCATCCTACATTTGTCTTCATCTCACCTTGCCTTCATTATCAGATTCAAAGACAGTGACCAGACAACTGCCCACCACAACCAGTTTCTCTGTAACAATGTCCACCGTGTAGAGCCTCAGTAAGATCAGCATGTTAACACTGCCCTCCTCATAGTTCTCGTTCACGGTCAGTTTGTACCTGAACTCTGGACACCTGGCTGAGCTCGTTAACTGAGGGAAGGTCAGGATGTCTGCAGGACTCGTTATATCACCTGTGTTCAACACACGACCTGTCACCTGGGGAAATTCAACATCGAACTGAGATGAGTTTAGAATTTTTCATTCATGCCAAGTAGCATGGAGAGAGAGAGAGAAAATGAAATTTAACCTTGAATGCCAAGTAGAATGATAAGCAGAGCTAATGGCATTATTACTATGACAGTACTTGCTGTCCAGATGAGTCACAGAAAAACATGCAAGTAACAACAGATAGAAATTCCTTGTATTGAGATATTTACTCAGACATTAACCTCAGTTCACTATTAACTCGGAGCAGTAAAACAGGACTGAACTTGACAGTCTCTGAATAATGAAACTGAATAAAATATTAACTGTATTCTGGGAAAACTCAAGGACATACAATACAGAACACACATTTTCAACTGAAATTTTGTCCCAATCGTTACCTTGACAACAGAAGCATTGTCGGGAATGTAGCGAACTCCATCCACATAAATATCAAAGGCTTCAGTGGGGGCTGAAGGTGGTGGGTTCCATGAGGCAGACTTTGTTCTGTGAGCCACCCATGGAGAGGGGTTCACTGGACTTGGACCGTCTGGGGGTGGTATGATATCCTTTGGAGTTGGGCGCCTAGCTGGAGGCTCTGAGGGAGTTCTCTCTCTCGATTCATCTTTTGGCATTGGCTCCACTGATGCCGGTTTTACAGGAGATCTGATGGAAGACGCATACAATAGGTGTACCTGGCATGATGGGGATGGGAGCTGTTTCCAGTTCGCATCAGTTATAAAATAGCCGATTGAAATAGAACAGACGAGGTAAATATTTAATATCTTAGAATAACTTAGAACATTTAAAACAAAGAACTGTAATAATTTGTTACAATGCTGTCCTCTATGGTTAGGGCTGTTCCATTTAAAAAGGTATGGAAATTTTATTGGCCTTCACAATGTTGTAACATGGATTGAAGGGAATTTCCTCCCATGACCCATAGAATAATATCTTGAGTCCCTTCCTCCGCTCCCATACCTTTTTAAATGGAACAGCCCTTAGACTGCAGGGGTTTTTTCAGACAGTTTTTCATCGGGGTAACCCCGATGAAAAACGATTACAAATTGAGTTTTTGGAATTTTTTAAATTGAGTTTTTTTCTCGGAAATTGAGTATTTTCTGGGGTTGATAGTTTGCGCGCCAAAGGCGCGCTAAAAAATTGAGTTTCTGTGAAAAAAAAATTGAGTTTCTGTGAAAAAATAGTCGGAAGAAATATATAATTTGCGTCTGCCGGCAAGAATTTTTTTTGGCCGACGTTGCGGTCAATTGCAGAGACAGGGCGATATAAAGACATCATGTCTGAATACCTTACGTAAACCAGGATCGTTGTTGGAATCATAACGAAAGACATCAACAATTTTGGGGTAAAAGATTCGATCGTTACCTTTCCATTTTTATTTAACATCTTTCGACAGCGATTGGCAGCCATTTTCCTTCGACAGAGATACTGCATCAATAAATAGTTGTCTCCCTTGTTGCATTCGGAAACCAGGATTAGTGTGAAGTAGCGCACTCTTTCGCGGGCTCCCGACCAGCGCCCTCTGTAGCGCCGTGATTGGCTAATAAACAACCTTGACCCTACCAAGGCAACGTGACAATCGTTTGACAGTTCGACGAAAGGAAGGTACACACCGACGAGTTACGGTCCCGAAGAATTACAATCAATTAAATATACGAATGAACGCAGAAGGAATTGTATGGATAGCAGTTGCGTAGAGGGAAACCACCTTGCACTCTATGTCAATTTTTATCCCCAAATAAAGATCATTTTAGGCCTATTGTCTGTACCACATATCATATTCCAAACATGGCCGCCTGCATTCTGAAAGTGCATGTTGTAGCCCCATTCATTTCGTAAAAATGCTAGGGAGATGGTAATACCGGGTCATACTGGTCAACACTGGCAGAAAAAATACTTTTTGTTAGTATTTCATCGGTGGTGTAAATTTGAGATGGCATTGATATGTAGTTTATTATGCCATTTTTAACATTTGTATTTTTCTCTGCGATGAAAAAGCGATCAAATAAAAGATTGTTTGGAGTGTACTACTAAAATAATAAAAAATTGAGTTTTATATCTACTACACGACTAAAAAGTTGAAAAATTGAGTTTTTCAAGTTTTGAAATTGAGTTCGATAAAGGATTTTCGTCTGAAAAAACCCCTGGACTGTATTGGAATGAATTCACAAACATTTATATGGACCAATAAATAATCATGAACCGAGTATCATCATCAAGTGGTAAATGAGGTGCTTACGTGGACGGTTTGGGTGAAGGTTCTCTCGTATCCTGTGGAGGTAATTGAGCAGGAATAACATCAGCTGGCTCATCAAAGGGTTCGTTTGATGGGTCGTAGATAACAGCACTCAGTTCTGATTGGTAACCTAGGAGACCTGTAATTAGAGAGGAAAGTTGGGTTTAGCGAAAAATCAAGAGAGAGAGAGAATCATTGTTTAACGTCACGTTCTGCCAAACTACAACAAGATTAATCTCCCCATATGTCTGGTCACTGCCAGATGCCATTTATTTATGTAACCCACAACATTATTATACAAACATAAATTTACCAGCCCAATCTTCTTTATCAAGCATAAATCAACATTCAGATATTTTATATCACCATGCTATAGATTGTGGCCTTTTGATTCTGATTTAAATATGATGCTTGTTGATTATTTTTTACTTTTTTCAAAAGAACCATCGTTGGCCGTTATCAAGGTGACCTATTTTTTGATAACTAATGTTGGGTTCATTTAGGCTTGCTATTATTTGCAAAACATGCTTAAACTAGACTGCGATGAATTAGGCCCAAGGGTGCTGCCCATTCCAGGTATAATCTGCAAAAAGCTTTTGGTAATCTCATCAATTTTAGGCCGATCTCCGCGCTATCATATGTCAGAATAGTCCGTGCTCGGAGAATAAAAAGATGTTTTCGCAGCTAAGATGGCTGATTTATGACAAGGTCACAAGTTAGGCACGATGGGAAGTAACCTTGTGTGGAAGACGTATCATTGCCATATTAACCAGGGTGCCATATTAACCCTCTGGGTGCAGAGCATGGTGACAAACTGCTGGACAACATTCTGCGAATACTGTGATCTTACCTTGTTCATACTGGCTTGAAGTACCAGCAACAGGGCTAGCTATATTATCCTGATATTTCCCAGGATGCAATGTGTATGTGTAGTTTCCTGTCTGAAGTGTCCACTGATTGGCTGAGACTTGCTGATGGAGAGGCAGCTGGGACCAGCCCAGGACCATCTGAGATCCCACTATAACACAAAGACAATGTGCCTGAGGCATAAGAGGCAACTCTTGTTTTGCAAAGTAAAGACATGAGATTGATCTAATCAAAACCCATCGGCTTTCCCCAAGTGATTGAGACCCATGTGTAGTGTGAATTGGGGAAGAGATAGTTCTATGTGGGATGATTAAGATATACCTGTAGTTGGTTACATTCAGGCATATAGGACAGAAATAGAAAAATTATATATCTGTAAAGGGGCATAACTTTGTAAAATATGGGTCGAGGGGTGCCACTTTCGATAGGCGTCTGACTTAGCACTCTGTAAAATAAGAATCGAGACAAATAAGCTGTACCGAACACGGATCTGCAGATATAACTTGTACATTCAGCTACAGATAACAAAATTGGAGATTATTACATCCGAAAGGGGCATAACTCCATAAGCAAAGGCGAGTAATCCTTTGTTGGCTTGTAGAATACAACAATAAGTTTCCAGAATATAGTAGCTATACCGAACACAGTTCTGCAGATATAGTTGATTACATTCAGGCATATAGGACAGAAATAGATTAATATATCAGTAAAGGGGCATAACTCTGTTGTCTTGGACCAGAATATCTCAAAGTGGTCATAAGAAATATCGAAAATCCCTTCTGGAAAGATACTTTCCAGTCGTGGTACAATGTCCAACGAGCTATGAAAGAAAAAAGTATGTTGCATATGTTTAACGAACCACTGTGGTACAATTGCAACTTCCGTGATTCAAACTTATTCATAGAGAACTGGTATAACCACGGTATTAGATTTATTAGAGATATAATCGGCAAAGATGGCAAAGTAATGGACTTTCGAAACTTTAAGACAGCCTACGGGATAAAGGGAACCTTTCTAGATTACATAAACTTAGTACAGTCCATACCCCGACAATGGAAACAAAAATTGGAAGTAAATTATTCATCAATTAACGAAACAGACCCCCCTATATCGCAATACATGGAACTACTGGTAGGACAAGTGAAGGGATGTAGGAGCTACTACGATATACTTAACAACGATCAATGTATTTTTGCTACAGCCTGCAACAAATGGGAAATGTATTTAAAAAAGGAGGGGAGCATACAGTGGGGCAATGTGTTCAGCAGTATTTTTACGAGTACCATTTCTACCAAACTCAGAGACTTTCAATATAGATTTTTGAATAGACTATTCTGTACAAAATCTTTTTTATATAAAATAGGAAAAGCAGATAATGATCTCTGCGAAAATTGTATCAACAATAGAGAAACAATTGAACATGCATTCGTCGAGTGTGACAGGGTTTCGACATTTTGGCGGGAGATGGGAAATTGGTGTAAAATTACTGCTGGGCTTAGAGGCAATATCAATGCAGAAAATATTATCATAGGTTGGGGAAAATATCAAAAGAGCATGAATACACTGACGCTGCTCACCAAAGAATATATTTACAAGGCGAAACTATCAAATTCTAATCTGTGTATGAAAGCACTACTACGCATATTCCATAACCATTATAAAATAGAAAAAGATATTGCAAATTTGGATCATAAAATGGATTCCTTTCATAAACAAGAGCCCAAGGGGCTTCAATATACGCCCGTATATCTTGAATTACATTGGTCTAAATTTCAAGTTTGTTTTAAATTAATAGCCTTGATTCCAATTGCTAGCTAGCAATCCAGAGAAAGGTCTACAATTTTGTGCTTCTGAGAATATAACATATATCACAGCTTATATTGAATGATACACTAAAATGAGCTTAACTCTTGGTACATGTAACTAGTTGACCTTGGAGCAAGAGCTGAGAGCTCACATATCCCACACTGAAATTGACAATAGTCAACCACAAGAAAATAGTAGTTTTCCTGCAAATGGATTTCTTTCAAACGAGAAAATTTTTAATGAAGGAAGAAGAAACTGATGAAGTAAACCTTTGTTCTTGAGTTAATAAACAGGTGTGAAGTTCATAAAGGACCCCTCTCCCCATTAAATTAGTAAATGTATGGTTTTTATTTCACAACAGTTTAACTAAATGTAGCTGTTTCAAACTCCACAAGACAAATATATATATATATATGTAGGGAAGAGAACTCTGAATATTCCAACCTAACACATATAGTCAGCTAAACTTGATTCAGTTTTGGGGGACTGTGACCTTGACCTTTGACAAATTGATGTATAGCTCCTCTTTGCCATGCGAGTAAGGTATACTCAAAGTTTGGTACCAATCCATACCTTGAAACTAGAGTTATCGCACGGACAACAAATGTTAATGGATGAATGGACAGTACGCAGCCAACATCAACATTGCATTACATGACCTCATCTTCGACAGGCATAGAAAAATGTGACTTTTAATGATTTCCTGATTTTGGGGTCACAGTGACCTTGACCTTTGACCTTGACCTAAATATTGGTACATGACACATTGTCTTCCCTCAATGTATCAATGAACACAAAAAAAATCATGATTTTTATGAATTTCATGATTTTGGGGGTCACAGTGACCTTGACTTTCGGCCTTGATCTACATTTTGATACGTGACACATCATGTCCTCCTAATGTATCCAGACACAAAAAAAGTAATTTTCAAAGATTTCTTGATTCTGGAGCCACAGTAACATTGACCTTGACCTAAATTTTGGTACATGATAAACCGTCTCCCCGTAATTTCTCAATGGACACAAAAAACCATGATTTTTAACAATTTCAAGATTTTGGGGTCAGTGACCTTGACCTTTGACCTTGACCTACATTTTGGTATGTGACACATCGTGTCCCCCAAATGTATCTACTGACACAAAAGAAATGTTGTTTTTAAAATTTTCTGATTTGGGGGTCACATTGACCTTTGACCTTGATCTAATTTTTGGTATGCGACACTTCATTTCCCCCTATTGAATTCACTCACAAAGAATTGGTAATTTTTAATGCTTTCCTGATTTTTAGGTCGCACTGAGTTTTGACCTTGATTCTGGGGTCACAGCGATCTTGACTACTGACCCGGGTCTAAATTTTGGTACATGACAAAACGGCTACCCGTAATTTCTCAATGGACTAAAAATATCATGATTTTTAACAATTTCATGATTTTGGGGTCACAGTGACCTTGACCTTTGACCTTGACCTACATTTTGGTGGGTGACACATTGTGTCCCCCTAATGTATCTACTGGCACAAAAAAATGTTATTTTTAATAATTTCCTGATTTTGGGGTCACACTGACCTTTGACCTTGACCTATTTTTTGGTATGCGACACTTCATTTCCTCCTATTGAATCCACTCACAAAAAATTAGAAATTTTTAATGATTTCCTGATTTTTCAGTCACACTGACCTTTGACCTCTGACCTCGACCTACATTTGGTATGCAACACATCGTTCCCCCCTAGGGCATCCACTCACCAAAAATTAGAACTGTAGATAGAAAACTGTCAACGATCAATGATTTCCTGATTTTAGGCAACAGTGACCTTTGACCTCTGACCTCGACCTTAATTTTGGTACGCGACACATCGTCTTCACCTAGTTTATCCACTCACAAAAATTTGCAACTGTGGATAGAAAACGTTCACAGATGTAGACCGGACACGAACACTCCAGTGATTTCCTGTTTTTTTAGGCCAGTGACCTTTGACCTCGACCTTCATTTTGGTACGCGACACATCGTCTCCCCATAGGGTATCCACTCACCAAAAATTAGAACTGTAGACGGAAAACTGTCCCAGATATAGACCGGACACGGCGGACGGACAGACGGACAGACGGACGGAAACCGCCATCACATAATACGTCCGCCTTTTGGCGGGCGTATAAAAATGGATGCTTTTTGACAATTTCTTTAGTACTATGTAAATAAACGAATAGATGGTACCAGCAGCAAAATATTCTTGACAGAAACGTGATGAGAATGGATAGTAGGATATGATGCTCTATTTACATATTTACATTATTATGAAAGTAGGTATGTACGTGCATGTTTGCATACATACACGTACATGCTTATGTCTCTACACTATTCTTTATATTATCAAAGGCCGGGTGTGGCCTAAACTTGTAATGTGAATATACATTGTATGTTAACATGAAAATGTATTCGTATGCATGAATGCATGTGTGTGTAAATATGTGTTTTGTATATATGTATGTATTTTATGTATGTATGTATGTATGTAGTAAGTCTTTGTCTTTGTTTGAGTGTGTATATAAATGTCCAAGTTAAATCTGTCAAAAACTAAACGAAATTTCAAATGGACATCAAAATGGAATAAAAATATATTTAGTAGTCCTTTGTTGGCTTGTAGAATACAGTTCTGCAGATATAGTTGGTTACATTCAGGGATATAGGACAGAAATAGAAATTAATATATCTGTAAAGGGGCATAACTCTGTAAAGTATGGGCCGAGGGGCGCCACTTTCGATTGGCGTCTGACTTAGCACTCTGTGAAATAAGAACCAAGACGAATAAGCTGTACCGAACACGGATCTGCAGATATAACTTGTACATTCAGCTACAACTAACAAAATCGAAGATTATTACATCCGAAAGGGGCATAACTCCATAAGACGAGGCGAGTAATCCTTTGTTGGCTTGTAGAATACAACAATATAAACAAGTTTCCAAAATATAGTAGCCATACTGAACACAGTTCTGCAGATATAGTTGGTTACATTCAGGCATATAGGACAGAAATAGAAATTAAAAAATCTGTAAAGGGGCAGAACTCTGTAAAATATGGGCCGAGGGAAGCCATTTTCGATAGGCGTCTGACTTAGCACTATATAACAAGTGTTGAAAAATTAAACATTTATAAACAATGTTTCTATTTGTTACCAAATCAAACCTGTTTCAATTATGCCATTAATCTCCGTCAGGAAGATGATACAACGTAGAAAAACGGAAGTTTAAAACTAAAAGTTAGCTCCCCTAGCGGAGAGTTGTCCGCCCCTAGGGGAACTCTCCCACCCCATTCCAGCAGGATTACTATAAATGCTCAGCTCAAGCTATATTCGCCCTCTATTCTCATTATAATTACCGAGACCTGTAGTGTTTAAGGCCGGCATGAGGGGACGGAGGGAGGGTCCATTAAATTGAAACAGGTTTGATTTGGTAACAAATAAAAACATTGTTTATAAATGTTTAATATTTGTAGCCCAAATCGTAACCTGTTTCAATTATGCCACAGTACCAACATATGGAGGCGGGAACCTCGGCCTTGTGGTAACTCCCATAGTAGAATAGTAATCGCTGGAACGACACAGACATGGGTATAAATCTGAGACATTATTACACATCAATTTAACCCTGGCTACAGACACATAGGGTAATTGAAGGAATTGATACAGTTTTACTTATCTGAGTGTCTCCATCCATGTAGCTGTGCTCGTGATGTGGTACACATTTCCACCAAGTTGCAGGAATCCCGGGGCACCGTAGGCAACAACAAGGTCCTCTTGGTAGACTCTGTATGACTAGGGGGGGCGTCAGCCGCAGCCGTTGCATACAGGGAGATCCTTGGCCCAACCATAAGTAAGGGGAGGACAAGCGCTGCCAATACTTGGAAGGTACCAAGTCCACACCACTCTCAGTTCGCAAGCCTCTTGAGGTCAACTCACCATACTTGGAGTGATGATTACGATGCGTTGGAATTGACCGTGCTTGCTCCCTGGGTCCTGCTACACATTCGTCAACTCTCTGTACTTGCATTCACTAATGTTGACCCTAGGTCTGGAGCAGGTGTCTTTTGAGTTGAAAGCACAGAGGACCCAGCTGAGAACATCTAGAAGGAAGTCAGTTTCTGAAGAACAGAAGCAAATTTCAGTTAGGAGTAAACCCTATCCTGGTGTTAGGCTTTCATTGGTGATTATAGAATCCACGGCCGGTCAACTGACTTATTTCTACCTTCTGAGATGCCTCTTATCATATAATATATGTAATAATAATAATATGACTGAGATGAGATGAGATGAGATGATACAGCAAGATGGCTGTCTTGCTGCGATGGTGACCATTTTGCCGCCCCCCCCCTCTTTTTCTGAAATTACTCACAACGTGCTGGGTAGCCACAGTGGCCCAAGCGTGATCACACTATTGATTGCACTGTCATATCCCTCAGACAGATATTAGTGAACGTGGAGTTAATTGTTCAGGCATAAGACAGGATAATGTCATGGAGGGGTCAGTTCTTCCATACAGGCCATGACGCAGCGATGGCACGAATCACATTAGAAGAAGCAGAAGACAGTAGTGGGGCGTCAATGGTATATCTACCTTCTGCCAATTGATAAGACTATTTTATGGTCTTCTTCAACTACGCGGCTTTTTTTTTAAATGACAAGCCTTGCTGACAGGCGAAGGGACAGAATAACCGTAGCCGAGAGCCGCGAACGGATCGGAACGAGTAAGATAGTGGCGGATGGCTCGAACAGGACATAGCAGAAGATCGTCCTCGAGTCCATGTACAAAGTCTGACAACGCAGGAATGGTGTACGACGTTGAGCGCACGGACCTGAACGAACAGACTCATTTTGGTGATAAATTCAGGAATGGGCCGAAAAGAAATGCAAGACCGATCCGCTGTCCAGGACATAGAAGATCTTTCAAGAGCATGAAGTATAGACAGTCTGGACGCCAAAGCAAACGCCGCCACGACGGCCGTCTTATAAGACACAGTTTTATAGACGCGGACTCTAAGGGTTCAAAAGGTGGTATAATCAGAGCACACAGAACCACACCGATATCCCATTTCGGTAACAGTTGGCAAGTACAACGCGACTGTAATGCGAAGGCGTGAATAAGAGCAGAGATATTATCGTTAAGGCTAATGTCGGAACCCAAGGTAAGACGTAACACCCTATTCAATTCATGCCAGAGCAGATCGACAGCCTTCCATGGTGCTAATATGAAACTCCCTATCCTGGTGAAGGTGAAGGAGGAAGTCAATTACGAGGGAAATAGAGTCGGGAACGATCACGTCCTCGGCACCAGGACAAATATAGGAACGTAGTGAGTAAGATCCTACATATAATAAACAACCTTAAGGTTGATGACAGAACCATAATGTCAAAGTCTAACCATTGGTGTAACGGTTAATATAGGAATAAAGTACTTGATGGAGAAAGTCGGAAAAACTGTCCCACAAGTACACCACGAAGACATTGTGTTGCTTAAGCACAATCCTAAGGTAAATGGATCTCAACATAATGTTAGTGTGATAAAGTCAACATGGCTCTGTGTTAACAACACTGTGCTGAATTCAAATAAAGGCGACTAGTCCGTCCTTCACAATCCCGCCGTCGTCCTCAGAGAATATCCACGTCCATAATCCAAAGACCTATTCCATATAACAGCATTTGACCAAATACTGCTGATTTCAATACAATTTTGATATTCTGAACTCCAGACTGGAAACAACAAGGTCTGAACAGAACTCCCTTCGTTTTACAAGTGGAAGGTTGAAGCCAAACGAACGGACTTCCCCTCCCGCCGATGACCGACGATGAAGAATCAAAGGAAGTGCCGATGAATGGATATAAAATATGCATCTCGCAAATGAAGAAATGACGTGACAAACGGCGTTATGGCGTACCGGAACGCACAGGTGTATGAGAGATACATGACGGCGTAATGAACATGTCGTCAAGATGTAATAGGAAAGCGTAATGTGAAAAATGCGAGAAACGTTGTATATGATAAACAACGTAGTGATTTCCTCATTCACAACAACTTAATGTATATACATGCTCATCATGGAGCAGGATACAAACTTATAAAAGTACACGACGTAACAGAAGGGTGTTGCAAACAGTAACCCCGAAGTCGATTGTAATAATTTTCCCTCTCTTTAAACGCAGTAGAGATGAACATCTTAAATGTTTGTAGCGTTAATCACCAAATGTAAGCTCAATGAGATAAATGGGATTATGGATCTTTGTGTCAGTGAACATGAATAATGTGTCAATGAACATGGTTACATTATTACCTCTCCCGATGTAATTTGTCTCCTGTACATGAAATTCAGTACTGGAGCTTATATGGAGAGAATATAAAACATTTACAACAATGTTACTATTAATAACCAAATAGTCACACAACCGACATCCAGAACAAAAATTTCCAGGTAATGAAGAAAGATCCTTAAAGAATTTTAAATTCCCGAAGAGAGGAAATACATTTAAGTCTCTCGCCGGCAGGAAAGTGAGGTTATTCAAAAATTTATAATTTGAAATGACCTAGCACGAACAATTTGTCGAGAAGAAGAACAGTAAGAACATTACTAAAAAAGCAGTTTGATGCTCTAGTAGACTGTACCGGTAATACATACCTGGTAGAAAGAAACCATAAAAGACTTCACGACTTACGTGTCACTAGGCTTGATCCTTGGCCGGCCAATACCTTCCCACTCACGCTAGTAATTTTAAATTTTCTCATATGGAAGAAATTAAAATTAGTGCATAACTCCATCTGAATTATAAGCGTAATACAGTATACAGATGGAACCAACTTGGTGTGAAATAAAACAAACAATGTAATAATCAGACAATTGTGTTTCAAGAAAATCACACTTCCACATAGTGGGTGAATAGGTTTACTCACTCACGTAAACCAGCATAAGTGGGTGAATAGGTTTACTCACTCACGTAAACCAGCACGTGATCTCATTGTTGTTCGACACACCCTTAATTACATAAAGAGATCAGTAAAGAAGCTCATTGAGATGCGACACAGGTCGAAGTAAATAGGGTTGAGTTGTGATTACGTAACACAAATGCAACAATCATGCTTCATATTCAAGTCAGCATGAAAGACATAAAACCTCTGTAAGGTCTCTCTTGAATACAGGATATCAAAGTCATACGTAATAAAACTTGATATCACAAGAGATTACATTTTGGTAGGACCAAGGAACTGAATGTATGAAAGTGAGCCCACCAAAACTGCAAGTCCGAACAGACGCAACAACAACAACATGAAAATTTGACGGCTGCAAATAAAGTATCCGATCTCTCCGGCGGGAAGAAACGAAAACCCCCGCCGATGAGGATACAATTTACAACCCTACCTGAGATATACACAAACTCAATGCATAAAATTCATGAATCAACGAAACCAAACCTGATCGTTTATTGTAGAGATCACCATCGGCCTTCAAATCTCAGCACTAAAAGGCAGACTTACAGAAATGCCGGGAACTAAGTACAAATCTGTGCCAAATTTAGCAATAATAATGAGGTCGCGAGAGCCCGTAAAAACCCACAACAAACACAGCGGGTCGAACTCATTGTTCGTGTGAAGAAGTGATGTTGAATACACATTGTCTCCATCACGCAGGACTGTGTTATCAGATAAGCCCGAGATTAATATTGACTTTTAGAAAATATATATCGGGTAATAATTTCAAGATATAAGAACTTTGAAAAACTCCGACAAGAGTCAATTAACTTCGCGACGTACGTCCGAAGACAATAAACACATGGCAGATGGAAAACCAGACCATGTGAAGTCTACAAAATTTGCCCAAACAAAATTTTGACAAGACAGAAATGTGAAAGAAAACTATCCCCAGAATATTAATTTAATCACCGTCGAACATTGACAAAAATGACATAGGTGAGCCAACATACGGCGTGGAAGTATTCCTTCGTCTGACATTTAATACGAGGATTATTCGAAGTAGACGGCATATCCGGCAGCAACGCTAAAAGCGCATCCAAATTACCCGAAAAACCATCATTGACGTATGTTCCTAACTTTACACTGAAGAAAAAAGGAATCACAGATGAACACGACGAGACCGGTGTAGGAGAACGTCGAGTCGAAGTACGAGAACGGCATACCGGAGAACGGGATGGCCGAAAAATAGAATTAGAATTCCCGGTCTAATTCTCACCAATTTCGTAAACAGTATGCACTATTTTAATAAGCAATAATCGTCGACAGATTGGATATTTAACGATGGAAATTGATTGAAATATCAAACATTTATAAACAATGTTTCTATCTGTTACCAAATCAACCTGCCTCAATCCACCATTATATCAGTTTGACCTCATGTCCGATAATAGTCTAGTTGACAATATTTGATGAGCTGTAAAATAATGGTTTGTCTTTTAGATCATCACCTGTGATCATCCTCGTCATTGTGAATACTTTCAGTATATTTCCAATACAAATTAAACATTTATAAACAATGTTTCTATTTGTTACCCCAACTCAATCCTAAAATTGAAGTCCCGTAACATGTCATTTCGCTATTATAGAATCGCTGATTCATAGATAAACGAAACCGCAAGAGCAATTTTGACACTCAATGGTAGGTCTGAATAACCCACCATAAAACGAGAAACGGATTTAGAACTACGTTATAATAAGACACGTTTATTCCGTTTAGGTAACGGAGTGTGAATACAAAAGACAAAGGAGAGGTCGAGATGATATGCGAACCCACTGCATTTCATTGTCCGACGAGAACAATGGATTGCTAAGGCACGACAGGTTAGAGAAGTCTTTGTCAAGCAGACAAAGGAACCGGTTTGACTGCATACATAGCCAAACCTATACATGTAGGCTGTCTAACTAGTAGCCAGTATATTTATAGAGGCGGGCGAGTTCTGACCACTAAGACCATGGGAAAACATTTATATAATTGCAACGATAACTTCGTTAGCTTTCAGGTCAATTACAAGCAATTCCCAACATACGTCTGCCGACTTCCGAAAGAAACGGGTCGCCAGACGCCTGCAAAGGTAAACCCGTGTAGCCTGGGTGAAATCCCCCCACGCTAACGGGTCTCTAATATACACTCGGCGAACTTCGCCGATAACACAACTCTTTACAAGAAAACCAAACCGTGTGGGCGTCCAAACTGGACCACCATTTCACACACGAATTACATGCATTAGATATCGGAATCTCAGACATAACCAATGAAAGAATTTCCGACAATAAAGAAAGAATTTCCGACAAGAAATAACACAAGTCAAAACCGATAAGGATACTGAGGGTCGTTACAACAACAACCCAGGTTGTATAAACACTTCCTTCCTGATGTGTACTGGTCGAGGTACAACAGAGAATAGAGGACGAATATAGCTTGAGCTGAGCATTTATAGTAATCCTGCTGGAATGAGGTGGGAGAGTTCCCCTAGGGGCGGACAACTCTCCGCTAGGGGAGCTAACTTTTAGTTTTAAACTTCCGTTTTTCTACGTTGTATCATCTTCCTGACGGAGATTAATGGCATAATTGAAACAGGTTACGATTTGGGCTACAAATTTTGGTGGTTGTGTCTCAAGCGGTTTTGCCTAAAATGCGGTAACGGACGCGAACGGACGTACATGGCGACGACAATACCCCGAGGCCAAAATGGCCGAGGGGTAAAAAACAAATTCTATTTATGTATATTAATGCCATGCAGTAAGTGAATTACTATCAATTATTTTCCAGATAAACTTTCTTGGTAAAGGAAACTCCAAGTGGTTTACTTCTGACAAAGTGTTGCTATGATCAAAGATTCAAATCCCACACCTCATCACCCATTCAGCCCTGGTATCTGTGCTTTCCAAGAAATGTTTATTCTGAAAATAATTGGATATTGAAATTTTGCATGCTTGAATTGTAAGCAAAATTACTTTATGTAGACCAAGGTAACATCAATGACCCAAGTGCAAAATTGTTGCTATGGTAAATCCTCTGATAATTCAGTCACAGTGTCAGAGTGAAATGTTCTACAATTAGAGGATATTCTAAACAGAATTCATCATTTCTTACGGTATTTATTTTGATGATTATAGAGGGTGATCAAATTTATTAAAACTGATTAAATTTTATCCATCAAGTTGGGAGTGACTGCATTTTAATACGTGATGGAATTATTAGAGAATTTACCATACAGCAAACAAGGGACATAACTGTTAAACAATTCAGCTGGCTATTAGTGATAAGGAGAGCCATATGGGCTTCAGTATATGCCAGTGTATGCCTAACTATAACCCTTGAAAACATATTGTATTAATTAGAATTTGACCTCGATGAAACAGGTCAAGTTCAGTCAACTTGAATAGTTAACAGACCCAGGGAAATTACTATCGCATTACATGCCCCTCATCTTATGACAGGCGTATAAAAGCAAGCCAGTTTAACTTGAACAAAAGAGTCTTCAATGTCAGCCAATTGGCAGAGAGGAATAATGAACTAACAGAACCATGACAAACCAGTTTACCTGTATCCTCATCATCAGATGGAGTGTACTCCACTGTTATCACAGCAAATGGTGATGCACCCAGCTCTTTCTCCACATCATACGGAGTCATGTCAAACCCATCAAA
This sequence comes from Hanleya hanleyi, assembly GCA_036873755.1. NCBI lineage: Eukaryota > Metazoa > Mollusca > Polyplacophora > Lepidopleurida > Hanleyidae > Hanleya > Hanleya hanleyi. The sequence goes on from JAVTVY010009511.1 coordinate 39,437, forward strand.
TTCAAACTTGTCTACGGGGAATTTAACATAGAGTGTCCTGCTGCCGTAACTGTCTACCTCATCCTTGACCTGTACTGGAGTGTGAACGGAGGACTTGGAGGTCAGCACAATACTCCCAAAGTACATGGTCACATGGAGCCTGAGGTCTGATACAGCACTGTCTGACAGGAGGGGTTCCTGGTAGAATAGTTACACAAATCAGAAACTGATGCAAACTACTTGATGCAAGTCCAACATAAATGGTAAACATATCAGGCTACTTGTATTAGAGCCATCTTATTATGCTTCTATGTCATAGTGCTGTCCCACTGAAGTAGCATGCCACAGGCGGACAGGACACCCCACCTAGTCACATTGTAGTGACACTGAGCGAACCAGTCCTACTTCTATCCTCTTAAAACTGAGCATAAGCGAGGAAGCTACAAGTTTCATATTTCCAGTTTTCGGTATGACCCGGTTGGATATTGAACCCAGTGCCACCCGCTTACATAACAGAATTGTAACTGTTATAAATAGTCTAATTATTGACAGGTATAAATCAAGTTTGAAAACATGAACAGCTCACCTTCTGAAAGGCCTCTGCTGGGAATATCAATTTAAGTCTGATGTATTTTATACCACAGGGTTGGACTGGCGAAACAGAGGCACTAGACACAACAGATCGTTGTCCTCCACCAAGCGGGGTGCTGTCAAGGGAAATATTGTACGGGTTAGAAAAGGTAAGATGTTTCATATATGTGCTATTACAGACTAGATATCATACTTCACTAAGACCGGTGTTGTCAAGGAAGATAGTAATCAAGCTCATAATTCAATTGCCCTATCAAATGCTCATTAACCATATGTGATGTAAGACTGCTTGATCATTCTTGAGATCATTCATGTGAGCCAGTGTATCAATTGATCTGTTAGAATCGATACAATGGATTGATTAGTTATTCAAAGCAGTTCTGGATTGTTTTCTGAAAATCGAACCAATCAATAAGCGTGTTTAGCCAGCTCATTATGCCAATCCGCTGCGAGGTTTGGGTTTTGAACGGTTTGAATTTCAAAGCAGATGTCAAAGCAAAAACCACAAGCCTCGGATATGGACATGCTGATTCAAAACAACCTGCAATCGACAAGATTGTGTAATATAGGCAACAACTGAAGAACTCATATGAATCACCAAATAAATCCAGGTAAGCTCTCTGGATTTACTTGAACTTGTGAATGTCTTGGTTTGAAAAGGCTTACCCTGGAAGTTGTCTATTCATTTAAGGTATCTCCATCAGATCTTTGTCTAACGTTATGCAGGTTTGGGAAGGCTTACCCTGGTCTGACATTGTCTATCCATGTATGGTATCTCCATCAGATCTTTGTCTAATGTTATGCAGGTTTGGGAAGGCTTACCCTGGTCGTTGTCTATTCATCTATGGTATCTCAGTCAGTATTTTGTTCAATGTTATGTAGGTTTGAGAAGCCTAACCGTGGTCGTTGTCTATCCATGATTGGTATCTCAGTCAGCACTAGTACCTTGTTCAATGTTATGCAGGTTTGGGAAGGCTTACCCTGGTCGTCATCTATTCATATATGGTATCTCAGTCAGTACTTTGTTCAATGTTATGTAGGTTTGAGAAGCCTAACCGTGGTCATTGTCTATCCATGATTGGTATCTCAGTCAGTACTTTGTATAATGTTATGCAGGTTTGGAGGGGCTTACCCTGGTCATTGTCTATTCATGTGTGGTATCTCAGTTAGTACTTTGTCTAATGTTATCTAGGTTTGGGAAGGCTTACCCTGGTTGTTGTCTATTCATGTATAGTATCTCATTCAGTACTTTGTTCAATGTTATGTAGGCTTGAGAAGCCTAACCCTGGTCGTTGTCTATTCATGTATGGTATCTCAGTCAGTACTTTGTTCAATGTTATGTAGGTTTGAGAAGGCTTACCCTGGTTGTTGTCTATCCATGTATGGTATCTCAGTCAGTACTTTGTATAATGTTATGCAGGTCTGAGAAGGCTTACACTGGTTGTTGTCTATTCATGTATGGTATCTCAGTCAGTACTTTGTTCAATGTTATGCAGGTCTGAGAAGGCTTACACTGGTTGTTGTCTATCCATGTATGGTATCTCAGTCAGTACTTTGTATAATGTTATGCAGGTTTGGGAAGGCTTACCCTGGTTGTTGTCTATTCATGTATGGTATCTCAGTCAGTACTTTGTCTAATGTTATGCAGGTTTGGGAAGGCTTACCCTGGTTGTTGTCTATTCATGTATGGTATCTCAGTCAGTACTTTGTTCAATGTTATGTAGGTTTGGGAAGGCTTACCCTGGTTGTTGTCTATCCATGTATGGTATCTCAGTCAGTACTTTGTCTAATGTTATGCAGGTTTGGAGAGGCTTACCCTGATCATTGTCTATTCATGTATGGTATCTCAGTCAGTACTTTGTTCAATGTTATGTAGGTTTGGGAAGGCTTACCCTGGTTGTTGTCTATCCATGTATAGTATCTCAGTCAGTACTTTGTCTAATGTTATGCAGGTTTGGAGAGGCTTACCCTGGTCATTGTCTATTCATGTATGGTATCTCAGTCAGTACTTTGTTCAATGTTATGTAGGTTTTGGAAGGCTTACCCTGGTTGTTGTCTATCCATGTATAGTATCTCAGTCAGTACTTTGTCTAATGTTATGCAGGTTTGGAGAGGCTTACCCTGGTCATTGTCTATTCATGTATGGTATCTCAGTCAGTACTTTGTTCAATGTTATGTAGGTTTTGGAAGGCTTACCCTGGTTGTTGTCTATTCATGTATGGTATCTCAGTCAGTGCTTTGTATAATGTTATGCTGATTTGGGAAGGCTTACCCTGGTCATTGTCTATCCATGTATAGTATCTCAGTCAGTACTATGTATAATGTTATGCAGGTTTGGGAAGGCTTACCCTGGTTGTTGTCTATTCATGTATGGTGTCTCAGTCAGTGCTTTGTATAATGTTATGCTGATTTGGGAAGGCTTACCCTGGTTGTTGTCTATTCATGTATGGTATCTCAGTCAGTGCTTTGTATAATGTTATGCAGGTTTGGAAAGGCTTACCCTGGTTGTTGTCTATTCATGTATGGTGTCTCAGTCAGTGCTTGTATAATGTTATGCAGGTTTGGGAAGGCTTACCCTGGTTGTTGTCTATTCATGTATGGTGTCTCAGTCAGTGCTTTGTATAATGTTATGCTGATTTGGGAAGGCTTACCCTGGTTGTTGTCTATTCATGTATGGTATCTCAGTCAGTACTTTGTTCAATGTTATGTAGGTTTGGGAAGGCTTACCCTGGTTGTTGTCTATTCATGTATGGTATCTCAGTCAGTACTTTGTTCAATGTTATGTAGGTTTGGGAAGGCTTACCCTGGTTGTTGTCTATTCATGTATGGTGTCTCAGTCAGTGCTTTGTATAATGTTATGCTGATTTGGGAAGGCTTACCCTGGTTGTTGTCTATTCATGTATGGTATCTCAGTCAGTGCTTTGTATAATGTTATGCAGGTTTGGAAAGGCTTACCCTGGTTGTTGTCTATTCATGTATGGTGTCTCAGTCAGTGCTTGTATAATGTTGTGCAGGTTTGGGAAGGCTTACCCTGGTTGTTGTCTATTCATGTATGGTGTCTCAGTCAGTGCTTTGTATAATGTTATGCTGATTTGGGAAGGCTTACCCTGGTTGTTGTCTATTCATGTATGGTATCTCAGTCAGTACTTTGTATAATGTTATGCTGATTTGGGAAGGCTTACCCTGGTTTTTGTCTATTCATGTATGGTATCTCAGTCAGTACTTTGTATAATGTTATGCTGATTTGGGAAGGCTTACCCTGGTTGTTGTCTATTCATGTATGGTATCTCAGTCAGTACTTTGTATAATGTTATGCTGATTTGGGAAGGCTTACCCTGGTTGTTGTCTATTCATGTATAGTATCTCAGTCAGTACTTTGTATAATGTTATGCTGATTTGGGAAGGCTTACCCTGGTTGTTGTCTATTCATGTATAGTATCTCAGTCAGTACTTTGTATAATGTTATGCTGATTTGGGAAGGCTTACCCTGGTTGTTGTCTATTCATGTATGGTATCTCAGTCAGTACTTTGTTCAATGTTATGTAGGTTTGGGAAGGCCTACCCTGGTTGTTGTCTATTCATGTATGGTATCTCAGTCAGTACTTTGTTCAATGTTATGTAGGTTTGGGAAGGCTTACCCTGGTTGTTGTCTATTCATGTATGGTATCTCAGTCAGTACTTTGTATAATGCTATGCTGATTTGGGAAGGCTTACCCTGGTTGTTGTCTATTCATGTATGGTATCTCAGTCAGTACTTTGTATAATGTTATGCTGATTTGGGAAGGCTTACCCTGGTTGTTGTCTATTCATGTATGGTATCTCAGTCAGTACTTTGTTCAATGTTATGCTGATTTGGGAAGACTTACCCTGGTCGTTGTCTGTTCATGTATGGTATCTCAGTCAAATCTTTGTTATTCTCCAGATGAATCCAGGCCATCTGTATGTCCACAGTGTACAATTTACAAGGTTCACTGAAGAAAACCTGTATCAACAGAAACATTCCTTAGTTACCCATGTTAATAGAAAGGAAAGGGAGAAAGAAGAGTTGAGAATACTTCCCTGCCCGGAGACATGTATAGAACTCTTTAATACAATGGCTAGTGTGCCAAAAAAATCAAACATTTATAAACAATGTTTCTATTTGTTACCAAATCAAACCTGTTTCAATTCATGCCATTAATCTCCGTCAGGAAGATGATACAACGTAGAAAACGGAAGTTAAAACTAAAAGTTAGCTCCCCTAGCGGAGAGTTGTCCGCCCCTAGGAGAGCTCTCCCATCTATCCCAGCGGCATTACTATAAAGGCTCTGCTCAAACCATTCTAGTCCTCTTTCTCATTGTAATTACCGAGACCTGTAGTGTTTAAGGCCGGCATGAGGGGACGGAGGGAGGGTCAATCAAATTGAAACAGGTTTGATTTGGTAACAAATAGAAACATTGTTTATAAATGTTTGATATTTGATTCCCAAATCTTAAACCTGTTTCAATTCATGCCACAGTACCAACATATGGAGGCGGGAATCTCGGCCTCGTGGTAACTCCCATAGCAGACTAGTAATCGCTGGAACGACACAGACATGGGTATAAATCTGAGACATTATTACTCAACAAGTTAACCCTGGTCACAGACGCAAAGGGTAATTGAAGGAGTTGATACAGTTTCACTTATCTGAGTGTCTCCATCCATGTAGCTGTGCTCGTGGTGTGGTACACATTTCCACCAAGTTGTAGGATACCCGGGGCACGATAGGCAACAAGAAGGTCCCCTTGGTAGGCACTGTATGTCTAGGGGGGGAAAAACAGCCACAGCCATTGCATACAGGGAGATCCTTGGTCCGACCATTAAGTTCGGTGAGAGCGTATACTAGCCAAAGCTTAGAGGGTAACCAAGTCCACACCACTCTCAGTCCGCAAGCCTCTTGAGGTCAACTCACCATACTTGGAGTGATGAAGGATGCGTTGGAATTGACCGTGCTTACTCTCTGGGTCCGGCTGCGCAACGTCAACTCCCTGTACTGTCATCACTACTGTTGACCCTAGGCCTGGAGCAGGTGTCTTTTGAGTTGAAACGCAGAGGACCCAGCTGAGACATCTAGAAGGGAGTCAGTTTCTGAAGAACACAAGCAAATTTTCAGTTAGGAGTAAACCCTATCCTGGTGTCAGGCCTTCATTGGTGATTATAGAATCCACGGCCGGTCAACTGACTTATTTCTACCTTCTGAGATGCCTTTTATCATATAATATATGTAATAATAATAATATGACTGAGATGAGATGAGATGAGATGATACAGCAAGATGGCTGTCTTGCCGCGATGGTGACAATTTTGCCGCCCCCCCCCCCTCTTTTTCTGAAATTACTCACAACGTGCTGGGTAGCCACCAGTGGCCCAAGCGTGGTCACACTATTGATTGCACTGTCATATCTCTCAGACAGAAATTAGTGAACGTGGAGTTAATTGTTCAGGCACAAGACAGGACAATGTCATGGAGGGCCAGTTCTTCCATAAAGGCCATGACGCAGCGATGGCACGAATCACATTAGAAGAAGCAGAAGACAGTAGTGGGGGCGTCAATGGTATATCTACCTTCTGCCAATTGATAAGACTATTTTATGGTCTTCTTCAACTACGCGGCTTTTTTAAATGTCAAGCCTTGCTGACAGGCGAAGGGACAGAATAACCGTAGCCGAGAGCCGCGAACGGAATCGGTACGAGTAAGATAGTGGCGGATGGCTCGAACAGGACATAGCAGAAGATCGTCCTCGAGGCCATGTACAAAGTCTGACAACGCAGGAATGGAGTACGAACGTTGAGCGCACGGACCTGAACGAACAGACTCATTTTTGGCGATAAATTCAGGAATGGGCCGAAAAGGAATGCAAGACCAATCCGCTGTCCAGGTCATAGAAGATCTTTCAAGAGCATGAAGTTCAGACACTCTGGACGCCAAAGCAAACGCCGCCACAAAGGCCGTCTTATAAGACACAGCTTTTATAGACGCGGACTCTAAGGGTTCAAAAGGTGGTATAATCAGAGCACACAGAACCACACCGATATCCATTTCGGTAACAGTTGGCGAGTACAACGCGACTGTAATGCGAAGGCGCGAATAAGCGCAGAGATATTATCGTTAAGGCTAATGTTGGTACCAAAGGTAAGACGTAACACCCTAGCCAGAGCAGATCGATAGCCTTCCATGGTGCTAATATGAGACTTCCTATCCTGGTGAAGGTGAAGGAGGAAGTCAATTACGAGGGAAATAGAGTCGGGAACGGTATCACGTCCTCGGCACCAGGACAAATAAATCCGCTGTAGAGACCGAACCCGAAAAACGAACGTAGTGAGTAAGGTCCTACATATAATAAACAACCCTAAGGTTGATGACAGAACCATAATGTCAAAGTCTAACCATTGGTGTAACGGTCTATACAGGAATAAAGTACTTGATGGAGAAAGTCGGAAAAACTGTCCCCCAAGTACACCACGAAAACATTGTGTTGTTTAAGCACAATCCTAAGGTAAATGGATCTCAACATAATGTTTGTGTGTTAAAGTCAACATGGTTCTGTGTTAACACAACACTGTGCTGAATTCAATTAAAGGCGACTAGTCCGTCATTCACAATCCCGCCGTCGTCCTCAGAGAATATCCACGTCCATAATCCAAAGACCTATTCCATATAACAGTATTTGACCAAATACTGTTGATTCCAATACAATTTTGATATTCTGAACTCAAGACTGGAAACAACAAGGTCTGAACAGAACTCTCTTCGTAGAGTAACGACGAACCTAAGTAAATCACAATGTGAAAAACCCAAGAGGAATTGATACAAGTGGAAGGTTGACGCCAAACGAACGGACTTCCCCTCCCGCCGACGACCGACGATGGAGAATCAAAGGAAGTGCCGATGAATGGATATAAAATATGCATCTCGCAAATGAAGAAATGACGTGACAAACGGCGTTATGGCGTACCGGAAACGTCTAACCGATGTAATAGAACGACGCACA
>JAVTVY010009512.1:0-47622 GCA_036873755.1 Hanleya hanleyi
AGACGGCACAGGCAATCGTCAAGCAGCCTACACCGTTAGATTAGTGTACGGTAGCTGGACGGCACTGGCAATCGTCAAGCAGTCAACACCGTTATATTAGTTTACGATAGCTAGACGGCACAGGCAATCGTCAAACAGCCTACACCGTTAGATTAGACTACGGTAACTAGACGGCACAGGCAATCGTCTAGCAGCCAACACCATAAGATTAGACTACTGTAGCTAGACGGCACAGGCAATCGTTAACAGCCTACACCAATAGATTAGACTACTGTAGCTAGACGGCACAGGCAATCTTTAACAGCATACACCGATAGATTAGACTACTGTACCTAGACGGCACAGGCAATCATCAAGCAGCCAACACCATTAGATTAGACTATGGTAGCTAGACGGCACTGGCAATCGTCTAGCAGCCAACACCATAAGATTAGACTACTGTAGCTAGACGGCACAGGCAATCTTTAACAGCCTACACCGATAGATTAGACTACTGTAGCTATACGGCACATGCAATCGTCAAGCAGCCAACACCACTAGATTAGACTACGGTAGATAGACGGCACTGGCAATCGTCTAGCAGCCAACACCATAAGATTAGACTACTGTAGCTAGATGGCACAGGCAATCGTTAACAGCCTACGCCGGTAGATTAGATTACTGTAGCTAGACGGCACAGACAATCGTCAAGCAGCCAACACCATTAGATTAGACTACGGTAGCTAGACGGCACAGGCAATGGTTAACATCCTACACCATTAGATTAGACTACGGTAGATAGACGGCACAGGCGATCGTCAAACAGCCTACACCGATAGATTAGACTACGATAGCTAGACGGCACAGCCAATCGCCAAGCAGACTACACCATAAGATTAGACTACGGTAGCTAGACGGCACAGGCAATCGTCAAACAGCCTACACCGATAGATTAGACTACGGTAGCTAGACGGCACAGGCAATCGCCAAGCAGACTACACCATAAGATTAGACTACTGTACCTAGACGGCACAGGCGATCGTCAAACAGCTTACACCATTAGATTAGACCACGATAGCTAGACGGCACAGGCAATCGCCAAGCAGACTACACCATAAGATTAGACTACGGTAGCTAGACGGCACAGGCAATCGTCAAACAGCCTACACCGTTAGATTAGACTACGGTAACTAGACGGCACAGGCAATCGTCTAGCAGCCAACACCATAAGATTAGACTACTGTAGCTAGACGGCACAGGCAATCGTTAACAGCCTACACCAATAGATTAGACTACTGTAGCTAGACGGCACAGGCAATCTTTAACAGCATACACCGATAGATTAGACTACTGTACCTAGACGGCACAGGCAATCGTCAAGCAGCCAACACCATTAGATTAGACTACGGTAGCTAGACGGCACTGGCAATCGTCTAGCAGCCAACACCATAAGATTAGACTACTGTAGCTAGACGGCACAGGCAATCTTTAACAGCCTACACCGATAGATTAGACTACTGTAGCTATACGGCACATGCAATCGTCAAGCAGCCAACACCACTAGATTAGACTACGGTAGATAGACGGCACTGGCAATCGTCTAGCAGCCAACACCATAAGATTAGACTACTGTAGCTAGACGGCACAGGCAATCGTTAACAGCCTACGCCGGTAGATTAGATTACTGTAGCTAGACGGCACAGACAATCGTCAAGCAGCCAACACCATTAGATTAGACTACGGTAGCTAGACGGCACAGGCAATGGTTAACATCCTACACCATTAGATTAGACTACGGTAGATAGACGGCACAGGCGATCGTCAAACAGCCTACACCGATAGATTAGACTACGATAGCTAGACGGCACAGGCAATCGCCAAGCAGACTACACCATACGATTAGACTACGGTAGCTAGACGGCACAGGCAATCGTCAAACAGCCTACACCGTTAGATTAGACCACGATAGCTAGACGGCACAGGCAATGGTTAACATCCTACACCATAAGATTAGACTACTGTACCTAACGGCACAGTCAATCGTCAAACAGCCTACACCGTTAGATTAGACCACGATAGCTAGACGGCACAGGCAATGGTTAATATCCTACACCATAAGATTATCTACTGTACCTAGACGGCACAGGCGATCGTCAAACAGCCTACACCATTAGATTAGACCACGATAGCTAGACGGCACAGGCAATCGCCAAGCAGACTACACCATAAGATTAGACTACTGTACCTAGACGGCACAGGCGATCGTCAAACAGCCTACACCATTAGATTAGACCACGATAGCTAGACGGCACAGGCAATCGCCAAGCAGACTACACCATAAGATTAGACTACGGTAGCTAGACGGCACAGGCAATCGTTAACATCCTACACCATAAGATTAGACTACTGTACCTAGACGGCACAGGCAATCGTCAAACAGCCTACACCGTTAGATTAGACTACGGTAGCTAGACGGCAAAGGCGATGGTCAAGCAGCCTATGATATATGTTGGCATTTGTGGGAAGTTGATGCTGGGTCGACATCGGGCCTTACAGACTAGTCTTTTGTGTTAATTACCGTCATTTACATCTGACGACGATACAGCTCACCAATCTCCAATGTACGAGTTGTCACAGCGAAACAGCTCACCAATTACCAGTATACGAGTTGTCAGAGCATTTCCATCATAGCTCTTTAGATTTGTATCTAATACCGCTTATGCCGGTGCTAGAGGCCGTGTGGTCATATCATCCATGTTGCCACATGACCAGGTACAATAAAAGCGTACCTGAGATACAACATATATCACGAATCGTTAGATTCTTGGTATGTGCTTTAGAATAGGTTAACCAGAAGACTATTCTTTGAAGTCATGTGACGCAGTCAGTATGTCGGTACCTCTTCCCACTTCCCTTATATGTGTTGTAATTAGATTACTATATATTCCCTACACACATAAGAAGAGCTGCAAAGTCACCCCGCGGGTTGATGACGGGTGTGACGAATTATATACATTCATAGGCTGAGTATTTGAATTCCAGCATCAGCCCATCTTCCGGAATGCATCACTCTACTTGTTCTGTTTTTAATCCGCGCGAACACGACACATCTCACTGCTCGACTACGTCACACTATATTTTATAAGCAGAGATCCGGTGGCCAATGCTAGTCTAATTGAAGGGGGGGGGGAGGCAGACTTCTACTTCATTTGCTTCTGAGTATGAACTTCTCAGTATACCAATTGTGTTATCTACGTACGTCATCCAGGTCAATTGGAAATGTATCATACACCTATTGTGTGTTCCAATCGATATCATGAATATATTACGGTAAGCGATCCAAATATACGATCATCTTTCGATTTACGATCGACCCCAATTTTTTCGGGAGATTTACGATCGGATATTCTAACTGATTTACAATCACCCACAAATTCTAAAATGGGACGATCTAACTTAAATTCGATCGCACACGGTCAGCAATAGCTAGAATGAATATGAACAGATACGCAAAAATTATGCGCGAGATCGGCAGTATCGGCGCATATGCAAAATGGAGCTGTTAATGTGACATTATTGTGATTAAGTATTTTGCGTAAGTAATGCCTAAAGCCATCTCTCCTCGGAGTTTACGAGTCGCGTAGGCCTGTATATGTTCTCGGGTAAGATTATTAGGAGATATAATATATATTTTTAATTGAATTCATTTGTATATAGCGATTTGTAAACGTTATATATTCCGTATGGGTATCGGGCCATGCCGGACATTTGTTGAATTCCAGTATCCGAATCTACATTCAGTTATAAGTCGTATCGGTTCTCGCCAAATCATTCAGTGCACGTGTTTGTGTGATTCGCGCCAAATCAGGCCGTGACACGTGTCGGTGGAAGGTGATCATGCCGGGAAAAGAATCTTGTTTCGGCGCCTATCACATTCTGCGTTATTGTACACTGGCAGGTAAGTGAGAATATAATCAGCCGATACCACATCTTTTTACTGACTTGATTGGTCCTGACATGAAATAAACAACTTATTACTGTGAAACAAAGTGATTTCACGACTGTCACGGAAGCAGGATTACTCAGCAGGCTTGAGCAAAGTTGCCATGCAGAGTGCGCTTGGACGGAAGCGTAAAGGTGATAATCGGTTTAGACTCTTGCCCAGTTTGCGCTGTGTGTGTTTTCCGGATTATCTCAATGAAGCCTTCCGTGAATTTTACTTTTACTTTATTGCATAAGGAAGACGGTCATGTGAAAGATTCCAATTTATTCTTCACACTGACCATTCATCAATATATTGAGCAATCTACTTCCTACAAACTCCTGAAGAAATACGCCACGACTATTTTCCCGGTTCAATGCGTGAAAGAAGTTTTGAGTTTGGGAAACATCTTTCGCAACGAAGGGACTGTAGAAATCCATCAAACATTTTTTCTTTTTTTTCCTTTAGCGTATCTGGAGGCTTAGGTTTTCTGGTTGTGTTGAATGTTATATTATTGAAGTTGTATTGATTAAATCATATAAGATCGGATTATAATAATAGGATAATAATATTGTTGGAATTATTTCATTGTTATATTTTCCATTTGTAATTTCAGATATCCTTGACCACGTTATTTGACATCGACATAGAGCACATAATATTGGAACAGATTCCATAGGCTGAGAGATTCTGATCTTATTAATTATACATTGAAAGTCATCCAAAGGTTTACAATTTACGATCTGGCATATGCTCCCTTCACACGGGAACTGAAAGTACTGATGATTTTTACAAACTATACTAATTGTAGCCAACTTGAATTGAATAAAGGAAACTGACAGGTTTGTAAGTTTGTTCACCAGAAATTCACCATACAGTCTGCACTCCCCATCAGTCGATGATGCAGGATTCGTCGTCTGTGGAGCTGGATCCCCATGGAGCAACGGAGCTGTTTCTTTATTGATCAACCGACCTTTGTCTCTGAACTGGCGTGAGCTCAGAGCCGAAACTAAATCAGCGTTCAGATTATTTTGTGGGGAATGATAACGGGGGGGGGGGGGGGAATTTCAAATTAATTGTTGCCCAGGTTCAATCTTCATCGTCCGTTTGAACTCTTTCAGAAATATGACATTCTACTCAAGAGAACGAATGGTGTGTGGATTCACTGCGAATTGATTGTATACACTTCATGTTGAGTGAGACCAAAGCAGTTGATATGCTTATGTATAAGCTGATGAGAATTCCATAAACAGGTAAAGTGTATACTGAAGATTGTCGTCTCAAACATACTAGTGAATGATGCCGAATGGTGCACGACAGCAGCATGGGCCGTGGGAGAACCTGGAATTATCCTCAAGAAGCTGACACAGACGATTGTGGATCAAAACGTTTATCCCGAAAGTTGTAACAGCTTGGTGAGGGAGGGGGATTATAAGAAAGATTAAAAAACTGTAAAAGAAAACCTCACCATCTTGATCTGATCTTCCAGGCTTGGTAGGTCGTGCAGCCACATTATTCTGTCCCACATGTACTCACCTGTTTTACCTCATTTCTAACAGAATAGTGCATTTGATATTATCCAATCAACAAGTATATCCATAGCATATTGACATACAGGGAATCCACATTTTATTAAACTGTAAAATTAGATCCATCTATATAATTTGTGGGTGTACCGGTATAATATTCATCTGGGTTCTTTCTGGATTATCTATTTAGACGAGAGACTGCTGTAGAGTTTGTCACTTTATGAGGAGAAATCCACTGAACACACATAAATTCTATCTACACTCTTATCTTAAAAGTTATTGAATCGCGAATCGTTTATCTATATATCTAAACATGGAGGTACCCCATGATCCAACAAAAATCATACATTAATACAATAACAAGACCTGATTTTAAACAGTTGGAATAAACTGTTTGTACAATCACGAGGACTCCCACAGTCGCTGCGGATTACCTGATTTGGGCGATTTCCTGGTCGTCATCCAGCTTCTCTTGGGACTGAAAATATACTAACCATTGATATTCTAACCACCAGTTTATCATGTTTATTACATTTTTTGCTCGAAACATTTTATTCACAACCAAAAAAGCTTTAGAAAAAAAGAATGGTTCACAGGTGATCCAAACTTGCCATACACATGAATTATCGACTGTTGTTCCCGTATCGAATTGTCGACAGTTTCATGCACCATCTTGTAAGAACTCCGTTGAAAAGGCTTCGTCCTGTTTCGCTACTAGAGCTATCATTCGTTTTAACCTTATATTTGTTAAAGACGGAGCCGTATCAATCTCATTTTCCATATCAACATCCCCATTATAAATCCGGCGAATTTTAAAAGCTTCTCAGCACGTTCATCAACCCCGACAGATGACTAAAAATCTGAAAATATAACATATACATATTAGTACAGGTGTATTCTGTTCAATTGCAACTGGATAAATGTTATGAAAGGAAATAGAATCAAGAATACGATGCAAAGAATATTCAGGGAATTAAGCTATAATCAGGGTATATAATTTTAAAATTATTTTAGGTGTCCCGCAGTACTCCCAATAAAGGGGTTCGTGCATGACCCATTTACGAATATCTTACATCTTGAAGGTTCTCGAAGATTTGACCTTCACTTCGCGGACGTGCAAGGAAACACCCTGGAAGACAGAAACGCTGATTGCACAATGGAGACCAAGTTGTCCATCGGCGATTGTATTCAACATAATTATTATAATCTTCCTTGTTAATCCCATTCAGTCGTACAATGGCCTTTACAATACAACCAATTGCAGAGACAGGGATAGGGGCTTACGATGGAGCCCGCAAGACCGGCTCCATGATGGAGCAGTCTCCATGAATCGACCAAAATAAGACTGAATAACTTCACTCTCAAATCTAGATAAAATTGTTTTGCAAGTAGAAAGAGGAAATATAAATCAATTAGTCACAAATATAGAAAGAGGTTGGGAGAGGAATATAGCAGACTTAAGTTACAGTCGGCGACTTCGGTTTACGGTACGGTAAAACTCCATGTTCAGGGAAAATCTGGCCAAATAACGGGCGTAAGCATACAAACGCGAACCGGTACACAAAATACCAGCTAATTATATCTTAATGTGTACCAATATACATTTTAGTCTTATGGACAAAACTGAGCAATAAATCTATCTATCTATTTGTTATAATTTCATCTCGACAATATAGAGTGTCACATTAGCACCTTGATCAACAGTATTTTAATTCAATCCAAAGGCGGCAATTTTTACGTTGTGAACTAGGGGAGATAATCGGAAATATCATGTTTTTCTCGCACTTCCGCGATCTAATGTTTTCGATCGAGCCGATTTTTCTCGTCATTGCAGAGGGGCGTACGATCCAATTTTTACGATCAAGCATCGATTTTGGGACTAAAAAATCACTTCCGGCGATCGAATATTTGGATCGCTTACCGTAACTAGAACTTTTTGTCCGATACACTAGAAATACAAACTGTTGTGCTCTAAAACTTGTCGCTAGTACAATGCAATAACTTTTAATTGAATACTATACTATTCAATAGTGTAGTATCCAATCAACATATTATCAAGCAGGATACAACATATTATCAAGCAGCAGCAAGTAGAACTATTCCTTCAAACCTTTTTGTGTGGTCGATCTCTGGGTTAATTCTGAATTATGTGCTCCCTCGGATGAAGCTCTTATGTAGCTCCAGAGGGTCAGGCGTGTACTCACTGGGATATAGAGAGTAGGCCTACTGTGGGGCCAGTTTGATTTCTCTCCTATTTTCCTTCTTTTGAAATTTAAATACGTCAATACAGGTAGATCTCTTGTGTTTCCCCATTGTGTTTTACTCCGCAAGTGATCATACACCGCCATAGAGTTGTCTCCCTTAGCCAGAAACAATGCCATTTCCAGTTTGATTCCATTGTATTTTTGACAATGTCAGATATGCCAGCTTGATATTTATCTACCATGTTCAAGATGGCGGCCACGTGGGGTACCAAAAAAAGTGACGTTTTTGTCACGTTTCTTCAAAATTTCTGCTTTTCCGCGATAAAAAGTGAGCAAAAACTATTGTATACCACATCACATTAACATGTACTAATTTATCATGGAGTTTTTGTGGAGAAATTGAAGAGAAATTGACCCAAGGGTGTAGTGTGGTAAATTTCAGCCCCCAGGCTCAAGAGATAAGAAAAATTATTAAGGGGGGCCATTCCCCCCTCCCCGCCCCCCAGGCTTGGACAGGTCCCAAAAAGCCCTGACCATATAGGGTTAAACATGTAAATGTCAAGAATATATCGAACAAAGAGAAATTCGCGACCATAGATATATATCTATATATATATATAACTGCATCGGGTGGTATTAAAACAATTACCGTCTACTTAATTTCATAATAAATAGACGATGTGTTTTAGTCTCGTTAGTTTTAGACTATGCAACTTTCATTGGAAAATCATTGACTACATATAACAATATATAAGCTATGACCTCTGAATATTTTGGAATGTTATGTTAAATCGAAAGTTATTGAGCAAAAATAGTTTTACCTCCATTTTAGAGCTAGACGGTTCCCTCTGTTTAACATGTGATATTGAATTTGCATGCTTTAGTCACAAACATATCGCAAAGCAAAATGTTGTGGGGAATCAAATCGGCCGATCTCATAACTAGCTATTAAAATCTAACCATGGGGGACTACTTCAATGTGGGTTATCAATCTCAATGAAAATTTAGAGAAAAATACCAAACTGGTGAATGTGACATGACTAAAATGCAAAAGTGAATCTTGGAAAATTAAATTCATCAATCCAAGGGAGGCTACTCAACATGGCTTGACTGTCTCAAGTCAAAATAGGAGAGAAAAAAGCTCAAAGCCGAGAACATTAAAAATTGAATTACATCTAAATTAGGAGGACAACTCAATGTCACATATCCATCACAGAATGACATCGGGGAGGAAAACCAAACTGACCTTTGTGCGATATTCAAATTTTCGAAATAGGAAAATGGTATTAAAATGACATGATGGTACTCTGTGAACCAAAGGGAGACTACTCAATATGTCCCAAAAGGAACCTGGGAGAGAAATACCAAACTGGCATATCTGATATGGCTAGAAATGACATTCCATGCATATAACTAAAATTGGTGAAATATACCAAGCTGACATATCTGGCAAGACTGTCTCGGGAAGTGACAACGTATCTACCCAAGAGAGCTACTCAATGTAACTCCTCTCTGTTGAGCTAAAATGGAAGAGAAATACCAAACTGCTGTATCTGACACAACTAAAAATTCAATTGGGGATAACACTATAAATGAGATCACATCCATCCATTGAGGATGTTAACTCGACTTATCTTACACATCAAAATATCGGCAATTCAAAAGGGGAACAATGAGATGATAATTAAACTGACGTATCTGACATGGCGACGATAATTCTAAATTGAATCTTGAGGGAATTTGATTCTACCCACCCAAGGGGACAACCCAATTGTCTGTCACGAAGGAAATGAGATAATTGTATACAGATTCGGCGTTCAAAAATTGTTAACACGTTTATTAAATAATCAGATATTCAATTTGAATGCCATGGACATGTGAGGGGCATTCCAGCTTTTAAGTACACCACATCAAAGCTATATCAGTGACAGTTTTATTCCGAAACGTAAGTAAATTTTACTTAAACGAGAAAAAATTATGAATTTTTCTTAAAAAAATCTTGTTTTAAGAAAAATTCTTAATTTTTCCTTGTTTAAGTAAAATTTACTTACCCCACTCCAACTTTTACTTCAACAAGAAAAAATAATCTTAAAATTTTCTAAAAATTTAACTTATTTTGAGTAAAAATTATCTTATTTCAAGAAAATTTTAGGTCATTATCTTAAATAAGTAGGGTATTTTTGGCAGTGTACTATATGTAAAGCTCCGCTTGAAATCTGGTGATGAAATTTGAACAATGTATCTTTCAGGAACAAAAAAAAACATGACAACCTCGCGATGCTTCAACACAATGAAATCGAACGCAACAACTGAGTTCGCCAAAAAAACATGATGAACGATAACAACGATATAATCATAGAAAATTCAAGAATTTTCTGTTCGTTCTCGTAGTTTATCAAAATTTCATTCAGTTTTTCAGTGTTCATCGTCATATGTGGAATAACATTATTGATGACCGACTTGAGATATTATGCCGATGTAGCACTGCAGCACATGATTCACACAGGTGTCAGTAACTTCCTCAACTGAAGCCTTCCCTTTATCGACGTTCCAGTTAAAATGGCAGAAGGTGGTAACCGCCTATCAAAGCGACTGGGCAAACAAGACACTACTCGAGAAGACGACAAACCTGTGTCGGTAGGTGACTCTTTTCTGTTCTCAGAAAAATAGATTGCCACATTCGAGTGTCAATTATAAAATATCGAGAAGCTTGGTTATTGGAATGCGAACAATTACATCAAATGTTCAATGTACAAGATACTCACATGCCGTTACCAAGATTAACAGCTTCTGTGTTTCGTGTGATGTGACACCATACAAAAAAGTCCTTCGGTTATTGAAGGGGATACTAGGGTCGAATCTGACGCCTATACCCATGTCCATAACTTGGTCTGAAAGTCAGCGCGAACAGTTGATACATATATATATATTTATTACGCCCCAGAGTAGTTTGTTTGATAGCCGATTGGTCAATTGTCATCCCATAAATAACACAAGGCTATTCTACGGATAACAACTTCTTTATTGCTGTGGAGCTGACGTTTCGTTGGAGATACTTCATTAGCTTTGAAAAAGTTGGAAGTATCTCCAACGAAACGTCAGCTCCACAGCAATAAAGAAGTTGTAATCCATATAATAGTCTTGTGTTATATACGCCGACTTCTATATGCCTATCAAAGAAATCCCAAAAATAGTTCGTATTAGGGCAGCCACACACCTCATACGAACAAAAACGTGTTAACTTTGCCATAGTGGAAGGTGGAATTGACGTAGCCTGTCCCGCAATGCGTCACGAAGCCGACACGTCACAAAACGAAGAGCTACGTCGTATCAACGGCTTTGTGACGTTGCGCCTCAGCGTCTGCTTTCAACCCAAGGATGTTGTGCGCTACTCTTTCGCCCAAGGATGTTGTGCGCTACTCTTTCGTATTAGGTCAGGAAATGTGAATCAGTTAAGGTTGTTAGACTGGCCGCCGTCATGATAACGTTGGGCCGATTGACGACAGGCTTCTAATAATGCCGACCTTCACTGTAGCGGCGATGTCATGACCTCTTGACGTGTATTTGTGACGTTATGCAACAATCGGATTACGATTCCATTATAACGTCGTATTGTGACGTTGCGTAAAATTCTGGTGTGACGTTACGAACTGACGCGGACCCACAGACATTCTCGTCAAGCTGTACAGTCTGTTCTTGACAAGGCCGAACTGGAGGTCAATAAAAGAAACAATCTTTTACAGAATATCAGTATATAACATCATCAGTTATCAAATCCTAAAGCAAGATGAAACAGACGCATATCTTGAGCGATAGTTTTCACATTGATCTGTAGCACTTCCTCTACGCATCGAGCCATTTCATAAACACTCCATGTTGAAGGTATGGGCTCAAATTTGGCCGCCATTACGTCTTTTCATTATTAGATACCGGTCCACAAGCTTAGTGATAGCGCGTCATGCGCAGTGGATGGGTACTAGTCTATTAAGGTTGTCTCAACGTCGCCGCCAGGGGTCGCTTTCCGCTGGAAAATTGGCCGCTCCGACGAACCCCTGGGACGCAACCTCGCCACCAGGGGTCGCTCTCCGTAGGGAGGACAGGACCGGATAGCTCTGGTTTCGAGATTGCCTGGGACGACGGTCGCTGAAAATTGGTCCCATAATACATTATTTCACGTGGCCCCTTCCGGTTCCATTGAACGTCAGTCATGAGTCATTTCCATGGCCAGTGTCATAACGTCATCACGTCAGAATAAAAAAATGTTTCGCAAGAATGCATGAAGAATTCTAGTAGGCTACGTCATCGTTCAGACGCGCTTGTAACATTCATGACATCGGGACGTCGGCTTGATCCCCACAGATACGCTTTCGTTATGTTCTAAATTCTAGGGTTTTGTTTTCTATCCACTGACCGATCGTACTGCCGAGTGCCCTCCCAGAGCATAGTAGGGAGGACAGGACCGGATAGCTCTGGTTTCGAGATTGAGGTTGTCTTACGAAAACAGACCGCGTTTTCGGCTTAAACAAAGGCTCCTCGGCATAATAGAATCGTTATAATGTTTGTTTGATGGGGCATACAAACTATTGACGGCTCGACCAATAAGAATTCCCCACATTGACCATGTAAATCAAACAGACCCTCAAACAAACATCATAACTGATAATACACGAGCAGTTGATATATGCACGAGCAATCGATATATACACGAGCAGTTGAGCAGTTGATATATATACGAGCAGTTGATATATACATGAGTAGTTGATACACGAGTAGTTGATATATACACGAGCAGTTGATATATACACGAGCAGTTGATATATACACGAGCAGTTGATATATACACGAACAGTTGATATATACACGAGCAGTTGATATATACACGAGCAGCTGATATATACACGAGCAGTTGATATACACACGAGCAGCTGATAAATACATGAGCAGTTGATATATACACGATCAATTGATATACACATGAGCAGTTGATATATACACGAGTTGTTTGATACACGAGCAGTTAATATATACACGAACCGCTGATATATGCACGAGCAGTTGTTTTATATACGAGCAGTTGATATATACACGAACAGTTGATAAAAACAGGAGCAGTTTTTGTATACACGAGCAGCTCACATATACTCGACATGCTCGAGCATTTGATATATGATATATTTGTACATATGTGAGCGTCTTGGGCATTGTGTATCTGTACAACAATTTTCTCATACAGCCTTTATCAGTACAAAATAACATCACAATCCCAAGACTGGTGACTTCAGCGATGTTCACAATGGCCTTGTTTGCCAAAACGACATTCTTGGCCAACATTCCAACTATTAGTCTAAGTTGTATCTCGCATGGTCATTCTTCTCCACTTCACCTGCAATTAATCATTGAATTAATTATATCACACTCTGATTATTACAGAAACGGATCCGTAAAACAAGTGAAACTGGGAAGTCTAAGAATACAACTGTGGCTCAACGATCGGTGAATGATGAAAGCGGTCCATGGATGCAGGGTGGAGGTAAGATAAGACAGGTTCAGTATAGATACCAGCCAAAAATCAAACGAATAGACCAGGACTAGCTCACTAAGTGGGACTGTGTCCCCCATGCACCTTTCTCACCCACCCTATTCAAAGGGCACCATTTACAAGATCATACCACTGCCCACTGTTGCTGCGGCGCCATAATACGGGCGTCTAGCTGTGCAAGATATATGGACTGGTGTTTAGTGTAAACATTGGAGTAAACAGAGACGGTGAACCTATCGCCCTTCCCCGACTGCGAGAGAATTAGTCCAGATGCGACCGTGATGTCATAATGCTATTAAATATTCATGACATTGGCGCTCAGAACACGAAATTCAATTGAAATACGCAAGATCCTAAATAGCGACAACTACGATTGGGGAGCATTGGTAGGATATTAATTTATTAGAATTGATATATTTGTGGCATTCATTCCCGTGCCAATGTAATATTTTATCCAGTTAAATATTTCTTACATGTAAATGTTGTCCTGGCTTGTTGGATCTTGAGTTATGATGGATAGTTATCCCATTCTCTTAGGGGTTACCATACTAGTTTGTGTTAATATTTATTTACCCCTGAATCATATATTGTGTCAGTTGGAAAATGGCTGACTTTAAGAGTGAAAAGCTGCAAATGAAGTGACCGGAATATGTTAAAAGTTTTAAGTTTCTTCCTTTGTTATTCAAAATGACGACTACTATATAAAGAATAATACAATTAAATTAAAAGTCAGGTATATGTAAACCACTCTTACCAGACTCCTGCACTTTTTCATGTGTTGATAATAAAGTCCTGTGTTCTTATAAGTGAGTGTCAAAACATGGAATTAGTATGACACAGACATATAGTGTTGTTGACTTACAGTTTTCATTAGATAGGTGATTGTGATGTCTGGAGTACATACTATGTTTATTATCCTTTTGGCAATGCTAGACAGATGACTTAAAAAATATTGGAGTCTAGAACTTTGTCTGGTAATTGAACTAAATGTATTTTTCAATCGTTGATGTTTATGTGTATAATTAAGTAAGAAATCTTCTTCCAGCATATCAATTAATGTATTCGAGGGAAATGCTCTGTCCATGTTCCGCACAAGCTTTCGTTCTTCCATATATCTCATTCAGCATTATTGAGCCACATTATCCAGTGTTATTGCTGATATTCTTGATTATTAAGTAAGAGAGTCACTGATGGTGTTGTACGGCAGATTCCACGATAACCTAGTCCACTTTTCCGTCAAATTCTCCGTCCAACTGAAAAATGACATTAGCAACGTTCAAAATACTAAAAAACTAACTCCTCATCATGTACATGTTTGCTAAACCCAGCAAAGTTGTGTAACCATTTTACCCTGTAGAGAGAGAATCTTATCTGGTATATTCCTTGTCTGCAGTATAATAGACAGACAGAAATGTAAATGTTGCTAATGTCACTTGTTCTAATGTCATTTGTCCATAGTCCTTTTTTTACAATAATCACCACAAATCAAATGTCAACTAATTTATTCAAAAAAAGATTTACAGTGATACTAGCTTGACCTTATTAAGATATATGTACCATTGCCAGTGTGTTAAATACCAATACATGGATACTATGAGCATTTAAAAAATGTTGCTAATGTCATTTCCGTCCAACTCCCGTGCCGGAAATGACATTAGCAAAATTTTGAAAAGATCCTGAATTACAGCATGGGTGATGTCATACACTGACAATGGTACAGATACATCAATACAATTGGCCTAATTCCACTGAGCATATGCAAGTGCTTGTTTTACAAGAAATTTCTTGTAAATATACAAAATAGATTTTGACGGGAAAATGACATAGTTAACAAAAACGTTGCGGATGTCATTTTTGTTTTGTCCCGCTAAATTGAATACTGTACATGGAATTCATAGGGGTTCCTGTTTATTTTCATCTTATGCAATTCATTGACAAGTTTAAGATAGTAAGATACATTGTTTATTATTACGATATTTTTGAATTTATAGGCGTTGCAAATGTCATTTCCATCAATGATTGACGGAAATGTGTGTTAGTGGACTAGGTTATCGTGGAATCTGCCGTATGTGTGCCATCAGGTGTGGTAATTGATGATATACATTAGAGTATTGATAATAAGTATTACATATCTACTGTTTACAGGATCTGCAATCCCCTCAACCTCAGGTGAACCACAACATTTATCTATGGGTTCCTATCGAGTTCAAGTGAGAGACTCCGATAGAGTACATGTCGGGCACGTTTACCACAACCATTTCCACCAACACGGAGTTAGTGAAGACCATACAATGGAGACAACGGGATCTCAAGGAGGTATTGTGAATAAAGGTTATTATTTCGCTATCTAGCGAATCACATAAGGCGCCTTAAGATGGCAGTGGGTCCAATACTAAGGAGGTTCACTTATAAGTCCTTAAATTTCTTTTAGAATCGCATGATTTCTTAAGCTTGCAATGCGAAACATAATATAACTATTTCAAGGGTACTTATTTAAAATTGGTTTTATTGCAAGATAAACATCTATAAATTGAAGAAATATAAATGAAGCTGAAAAATTACCTACATTACGAAACAAAATATCTGTTTTAGAGGCTCTGTTATATCAGAGCACTTCCACACAAAAAAATGTATCACCTGAAAAGATTATAAGTTGTGAAATAAGTTCTCATGCGGCTAAAATTACATAGGAAAGTGGTTCATTTTATGTATTTCTGACAAAAATATCAATTAAAATCCACATCATCCTTTATTTCTTTGCAAATATATGGGGAAAGGTTAACTAATTGTCATTTCCAGCGTGACAGACGGGACAAAAAAGATAGCCACCCTGTGATGTTAACACAACTCTCTACCAAATTAAAGTTGCAAAAATTTGGTCTTCTCATACGGGCCACTATAATTTCAACCAATCAAATTGAATAGAGGGCGCTGCAAACTACTACACAGCATTATCCGGGTACTTGATTTCAATCCCCTATATAACCAGTAGTTTTCGCTTCACAGCACATACTTTAGCACAATTCCATAGGTGGCATAAGCCAACCACTGGCTATTTTATTTCCTTTTTTATGATTTTATGTTCATTTTATTTCTACAACTGCTAAAAATCTAAGCAAAACCTTATCAGTGGTTAGTGAACTAGTTGTACTTTAACTTAAGATAGAAACATTGAAATAATTATTATTAATATTTTCTTTTCAACTGGAATTGACAAATGTGACAGACGGGACCAGCAGGGACCACGCATTTGAAAAAAGGAGTAGACACGATAGATTTCTATCTCCTTCCCAAATGAAAATCAACTTTTAATGTAAATCAAATGTTAGTGGACTAATCAAGTAATCAGAGTTAGGGTTAACAGTTTTTCTATAAAGAAGATTAATTATGGATTTTGCCACTTAGTGACGTGACAGACGGGAAAACTTATCGTGTGACAGACGGGACTATGTACGGAGGTACATCAGTCACGGATTTGTGATATTATTGCCCTAGCATAAAACTATGTTGGATGGGGCTTTTGTCCATAGTTTTCCGTTCGCTGGGGCGTTTATGGAAATCCCCAAAGAGAAAAATCGACCATAGAGGTCCATGTCCCCCGCTAGCAGCACCAGTTATGGTGGATTACATCCACCATAACTGGCGCTGCTGTTGCGGGGGCCATGGACCTCTATGGTCGATTTTTTGGGGTCGATGATATCTCATATCATTGATAAGAGTGTGATTTGAAAATGGAGATATCGCTGATGAGCTTAACATAGTCTAATACAGCAGATGGCACCCATATTGGATTATACACATCCATAAAATATAATACATGACTGTCCTCTCACTAAGGTCAAGGGACTCCCCAAGTTTGAAGTAGATCAGTTGAATCGTACTCCAGCTATTGTCCGGACAAGATCAAACTGCTTAAAATCCAATGAAATCCAGTATGGTCGATGGTGGCCATACTGGATTAAGTCCTTGAAAAACAGTCCTAATCCTCCTCTCAACAATGTCAAGGCACTCCCCAGGTATGAAGTAGATCGGTTGAATCGTTCTCGAGTTATTGTCCAGACAAGATCCAACTGCTTACAATCCAATATGGCTGACGGCGGCCATATTAGATCACGCACATTGCTGAAAAACAATCCCAACTGTCCTCTCACCAATGTCAAGGCACACCCCAAATTTGAAGTTGATCGATTAAATCGTTCACGAGTTATTGTCCGGACAAGAAAATCTATGATCCAACTGCTTATAATCCAATATGGCTGACGGTGGCCATATTGGATTATGCACATCGCTGAAAAAAAATCCAAACCGTCCTCTCACCGATGTCAAGGCACTCCCCAAGTTTGAAGTAGATCAGTTGAATCGTACTCCAGTTATTGTCCGAACAAGATCAAACTGCTTAAAATCCAATGAAATCCAGTATGGCTGATGGTGGCCATATTGGATCAAGCACGTCCTTGAAAAACAATCCTAATCCTCCTCTCAACAATGTCAAGGTACTCCCCACATATGAAGTAGATCGGCTGAATCGTTCTCGAGTTGTTGTCCGGACAAGATCCAACTGCTTATAATCCAATATGGCTGACGGCGGCCATATTAGATTACGCACATTGCTGAAAAACAATCACAACCGTCCTCTCACCAATGTCAAGGCACACACAAAGTTTGAAGTTGATCGGTTAAATCGTTCATGAATTATTGTCCGGACAAGAAAATCTAAGATCCAATTGCTTATAATCCAATATGGCTGACGGCGGCCATATTAGATTACGCACATTGCTGAAAAAATATCCCAACCGTCCTCTCATCAATGTCAAGGCATACCCCAAGTTTGAAGTTGATCGGTTAAATCATTCACGAGTTATTGTCCGGACAAGAAAATCTAAGATCGAACTGCTTATGATCCAATATGGCTGACGGCGGCCATATTTGATTACGCACATTGCTGAAAAACAATCCCAACCGTCCTCTCATTAATGTCAAGGCATACCCCAAGTTTGAAGTTGATCGGTTAAATCATTCACGAGTTATTGTCCGGACAAGAAAATCTAAGATCGAACTGCTTATGATCCAAAATGGCTGACGGCGGCCATATTTGATTACGCACATTGCTGAAAAACAATCCCAACCGTCCTCTCATTAATGTCAAGGCACACCCCAAGTTTGAAGTTGATCGGTTAAATCGTTCACGAGTTATTGTCCGGACAAGAAAATCTAAGATCCAACTGCCTATAATCCAAAATGGCTGACGGCGGCCATATTGGGTTATGCACATTGCTGAAAAACAATCCCAACCGTCCTCTCGCCAATGTCAAGGCACACCCCAAGTTTGAAGTTGATCGGTTAAATCGTTCACGAGTTATTGTCCGGACAAGAAAATCTTACGGAATTACGGAATTTCGGAATTACGGAATTACGGACACCGGTGTTTCTAATATCCCCCCCTACTAAGTACCGGGGGACAATAAAAGTGTTTGCAAGAGGGCTCAGTATCCTTGAAATTGTTTTGTATTTTATCATATCTAACAATTTATTTTTGCCTATACCCCTCAAAAAAACATTGTTAGATATATATCGGTCCGAACAACCAGGATTCCCATGTTATGCCGTTTAAGGGAAAGGATCAGTCGAGGTAATTTTTAACTTGTTTGCCAGTCAAAGTTTTCAAAAACGGCTCAAACTGATTTGTGCCTTACAATCTTTTCAACTGAAAAATCTTGAACGAATTACTCACGAATTATGTTGAAACATAACTTGCTTAGGAGGATGCTATGATGGTCTTCTTGCTATGGTTAGTTTATGAGCAACTACGTGTAGTCAAACGCATTGCCTAGAAAAACATGAAGCTGCGCTATATAAACCCCTCGGCTCTGAACCCCAGCTATTATAATGTAAGGGTGTCCCTACCAATTGATTGGCTTGTGGGAAGAAATATTTACCCCTGGTATTGTAAGTGTACTTTCTTTGAAAAAAAAAGAAAAGTTCTCCTCCCCTTAAATTAATTTGTTTCTGGATTAAATTGAAAGAGCTGTATCGATGTCTCACCAAAACAACAGTACACATGGCTAGATAAATACATACTAAATGGCACATGTATGTCATTTTCAAAACAGATTTGCAAGCATTCTTTGCAATGTCTAAGAAAATAAATCAATAAATCAGTCATCCAATCAATAAATAAATGTGATAGTATACTAACATGATATAGAAATAATATGCAAACTTAACATAGGAATTAGTGGATTTTGTTAGACAAGGGGCATACTTTCTGACACGACTCATTTTTGATAGGCATCTAGTGTCATTTTCAAAACAGATTTGCAGGCATTCTTCGCATTGTGTAAGAGAATAAATCAATAAATCAGTCATCCAATCAATAAATAAATGTGATAGTATACAAACATGATTTATATGCAAACTTAACATAGGAATTAGTGGATTTTATTAGACAAGGGGCATAACTCTGAAAAATACTTTCTGACACGACTCATTTTCGATAGGCATCTAGTTCAGGTCAAGAGAAACAACTGTATCACGTTAGGATGTTGTATATGGAACGGTTCTGAAATTATCACAATAAATCATAAATGGATTTTTATTCGTAAAAAGGGGCATAACTCTGCAAAATATTGTCCGAGATGACTCATTTTCGATAGGCTTCTGATTTACGTGAAGATAAATAGATGTAACAAGTTTAGTTGCCATGCATGAAACGGTTCTGTAGATATCGCGGTAACGAATTTTATTAGATAAGGGGCATAACTCTGCAAAATACTTTCTGACACGGCTCATTTTCGATAGGCATCTAGTTTAGGTCAAGAGAAACAACTGTATCACGTTAGGATGTTGTATATGGAACAGTTCTGAAATTATCACAATAACAAATCATATATGGATTTTTATTTGTAGAAAGGGGCATAACTCTGCAAAATATTGTCCGAGATGAGTCATTTTCGATAGGCTTCTGATTTACGTGAAGATAAATAAATGTAACAAGTTTGGTTGCCATGCATGAAACGATTCTGTAGATATCGCGGTAACGGACGGACGGACGTACGTACGGACGTACGTACGGACGTACGGACAGACGTACATGATGACGACAATACCCCTAGGCCAAAGTTGGCCGAGGGGTAAAAACTACATTAAATGTCATCTATGTTTGACTGGCCCGCTCCCTCAAAATAAAAAAAATGAAACATAAAACAACCAAAAAAAACAAACTGTGGCCTGCATTATTGGTAGTATGAGAACAAACTGTCATTTTCATAAAAAAGTTATTTTTTAATGAAATGAAAGTTTTTACTATACATTAATAACAAATACTTAGGATAGATATTGAGAAATTATTGCAATATTGGTATGTCTATACTCCATTGGAACCACTGATGATTTTCCAATAATAGAGAAGAAAAACAACTCCGAGTAGGGATGACAATTTCATTCTGTATATTTCGCTATTAATTATAGCATCTTCAGCAGTGAACAAAAGTGAAGATGCTATAACTAATAGCGAAATATACAGAATGAAATTGTCATCCCTACTCGGAGTTGCTTTTCTTCTCTATTATTGGTATGTCTATCATTTACAAATTATGAATTGTACATCCATAACTTACGCCAAAATAACGACCCAATTCCAGCTATTACAGTGGTATACCCAAGTTTCAGTACCAATCTATAACCTGGAACTATCACAGAGACTACACAGGCTCACGGACGGACACAGAGATGGATAGACAGACAGACAGGCAGTCAGTCATCAGAATCAGTAGGGTTCTTTGATGAGAATTTGAAGTTTACCGATACCGGTACATTAACGGTGATCATAATTCAAGTTCAACACATACATTTTGATGAAGTCCTAATTTTGGGGACACCCTAGTTCAAGTTTCCCAAGTTCCCTCGTTCCAAGTACCATCAACGCTCGATTTAGTGTAAGCCTGTTAGATCCTACAAGACCCAGCTCCGTAGTACCAAGCTCGAGTTCCTCCAAGCCCCCCCCCCCTCCGAAGTTTCAAGCTCCAGTT
Organism: Hanleya hanleyi; assembly: GCA_036873755.1. Taxonomy (NCBI): domain Eukaryota; kingdom Metazoa; phylum Mollusca; class Polyplacophora; order Lepidopleurida; family Hanleyidae; genus Hanleya; species Hanleya hanleyi. Next base: position 21,261 of record JAVTVY010009512.1, read on the forward strand.
CCCCCAAGCTCCACCTCCAAAGTTCAAAAGCTGAAGTTCAAAAGCTACCAGTTATGATACACTTCTGGTTGTTTAGGAGGCATAACACATATGACATTGCCAATCAGCCCTTATTATAATGTTACTTATTAGAATGTTACTGTCCAGCTTGCTTTTGAATTGTTGTGGAGCTCACTGATTATCGATTACAGATTAGAATAAGATGCACCTAACACCTACTGGAACCAATTTTTGGGTGGTATTAGAAGTTTGTGAAAACTTGCTTCAGGATAGCACAGATCGGCCAGGGAAGATAACTTTGAATGGAAGAAAGTCCTTTTCATCCACTGTAGATGAACTTAGATTACACACTTCCATCTTAAAATTTAACAACGATATCTTGGTAATAAGAAAGCTATGATGGTCTCGCATAAACTAAATATAGCCACCAATTTTTCCAACCAGTCGGGTCCCGATTCAAAAGGGTTCTGGTTCGAGTTTCGACTTCCTGCGAGTTTAGTGTGCCTAGGTCAAACCGCTCTAAAGACATCTGGGTAACGATTAAGGTGTGATGGACGGACGGACGTACATGTACATGACAACACTATCCTTTCGCCAAATTTTGGCCCAGGGAGAAAAAATCAAAACAATGCTCCCGATTATATGAATTACATAACTGAGAAATCTTTGAAATGAAACTAATTGCCGTCCATTCATACATACCTCTAATTTTGGCTGCTGATGTATAAGTGAATCGCGGTAATGCGATATATATGGGGTACAGGGGAACAAGATGGGTATATGATGAATACAAGAAATCTGATGACCAGTCGCATTTGTCATGTTTGTGAAAGAAAGTTCAGTCGGCTTATTGTCGATGTGTTGACTGAATATCCCCAGTCCAATCATACCACGATACTAGATTTGTTAGTACATACATAGCCCAAAAGGTTCTGTTTCAACAGAATATTCAGCAACTCATCCAATTATTTCTGCATAGGCATGGTAATGTACTCCCTCTACTCCTCACTTACTCCCCCTAATCCCACAGCTATCCTGACACGTATTCACGGTCTTCCGATCTCCAAAAATCTGATAAGATGGGCATTTGAATTTGAGAGAGACGGACGGTCACTTTCTGTGAACTCATAGCTGTCCCAGGTAAGTTTCACGACAAAAGAAACAGATCGATTGTAAAATTATAGGACGGAAGTGTGTAATCTTAGTTCCTCTACAGAGGATGGACAGGACTTCCTTCAGTTATTTTCCATTGCCAATCTGTGCTATCCTGAGAAATGTTTTCACAAACTTCTAATCTCCTCAAAAATTGATTCCAGTAGGTGTTAGATGTGGCTTATTAGCCCACCATCACCAGATGGTGGGCTGTTCAAATCACTTTTTGTCCGTGGTCCGTCGTCCGTCCGTCAGTCCGTCGGGGCGTCAGTCCGTCCATCAGTCCGTCCGTCCGTAAACAAGTTTTGTTATCGTGATTTCTCAGGAACTACTGCATGGATCTTTCTCAAATTTGGTTCCCCTTGGGGTCTAGTTGTGCAAGAAACCTTTTTTGCTCTGATTCTAAAATCCAATATGGCCACCAGGCAGCTATCTTGAATTTCCCCATGAAATCTTGTTATCGCGATTTCTCAGGAACTACTGCATGGATCTTTCTCAAATTTGGTACACAGGTTCCCCTTGGGGTCTAGTTGTGCAAGAAACCTTTTTTGGTCCGATTCGAAAATCCAATATGGCCACCAGGCAGCCATCTTGGATTTCCCCATGAAACCTTGTTATCGTCATTTCTCAGGAACTACTGCATGGATCTTTCTCAAATTTAGTACACAGGTTCCCCTTTGGATCTAGTTGTGCAAGAAACCTTTTTTGGTCCGATTCCAAAATCCAATATGGCCACCAGGCAGCCATCTTGGATTTCCCCATGAAACCTTGTTATCGCGATTCCTCAGGAACTACTGCATGGATCTTTCTCAAATTTGGTACACAGGTTCCCCTTGGGGTCTAGTTGTGCAGGATACCTTTGGCCACCAGGCAGCCATCTTGGATTTTCCTTTGAAACCTTGTTATTGCAATTTCTCAGGAACTACTGCGTGGATCTTTCTCAATTTTGGTACACAGGGACGTAATCGATATGCAAGATGCCTTTTTCGGTCTGAATCGAAAATTCAATATGGTCACCAGGCAGCCATCTTAGACTTTCCCATGAAATTTTTTTATCATGATTTCTCAGGAAGTACTGCCTGGATCTTTCTCAAATTTGATACACAGGTTCATTTGTGCAAGATACCTTTTCTGGACCGATTCCAAAATCCAATATGTCCATCAGGCGGGCATCATGGATTTCTCCATGAAACTTTGTTATTGCGATTTCTCCGGAACTACTGCATAGATCTTTGTACACAGGTTCACCTTGTCGTCTAGTTAGATGCCTTTTCTGGTCCGATTCGAAAATTCAATATGGCCAACAAGCGGCCATCTTGAATTTTCCCATGCAAAGGTGATGGTACGATAAGGCGGGATTTTGGCCTATACCTGGTGCGGTTGAAATCGAAAAAATAAAATGTCCTAAAAATACCTAGGTTTTAATGCAACGGCAAGAGAACATATAAGTACACAATATGTGAAAGTTTAGTGCGATTGCTTTATGATTATAGTTATCACATGAAACTGAAATCCACAGCTTGTGCTATTTCGTAACAAAAGGGTATAAATCGAGTCCTTCAGACACGCATTTAGACGCGAAGGACCCCTTGGACCAGAACGCCATTTAACCTGGTGTTGTGTGCTAACATTATATTCCCACTGCTGGAAGATCTTTTTGGTCCAAGGGGTCCTTCATACTAAACAATGAAAAGATATGATTCATAACGTTTGAAGTTTTCGTAAGTAGATTGAAGTGATAAAATAGTCTGTTACAGTTGTTCGTATGTAGTGGTGTAGTGGATACGCACGTTGGATCACAAGCGCCTCAAAATTTTCTTTTACCGAGTTCGAATCCCAGGAGGTCAACATGTGTGACGTCGACAAGTTATTTCAATCTTTCTCATTTTTGTAAAAAAAAAATGCATTCAGTATATCTGAAATAAGATTTTAGGCTATCATTATGAACCAATTAAAAGTAAAATAAATATTGTTTACCGATGACACGATACCGTGTGGACATTACGGGTCAGTCAAACGTTGAAATCGAACGATCAGTAGCTGCCTGTTACAACAACAATATATTCGCCTAAATTGTGTATTTATCCTCCAATATGTGCATGTAAAATCGACTGCAACGTGGTGAAATAATAACGTCTTGGTGCCGAACATATGTGAAGCTATCATGGTTCACTGTAACATTCAGTCCGTTGATTGACAGTTGCCGCCGACGACAAGTACATACATTACATTGTGATTGACAGATGGAGAGAAGAAATGTACATTCCTATGAGTCGGCTGGCTGTGGGCAAAAACCCCGCCTTACAATACCATCTCCTTTGTTATCGTGATTTCTCAGGAAGTACTTCATGGATCTTTCTCAAATTTGGTACAAAGGTTCCCCTTATGGTCTAGTTGTGCAAGATACCTTTTTGGGTCCGAATCCAAAATCCAATATGGCCAGAAGGCGCCCATCTTGAATTTCCCCTTGAAACATTGTTACCGTGAATTCTCCGGAAATATTTCATTGATTTCTCTGAAATTTTGTACACAGGTCCCACATGGGGCCTAGTAGTGCAAGATACCTTTTTTGGTCCGATTCGAAACTCCAAGTTACGCTTCAAATGAATTCGGTGTTCTCGAGTTGTGACGTTACATCACAAGAGTCGGCGGATCAAACGGTGGGGCATATTCTATATATTGACTATAGAGAATATCCATACCTTCACCTTCCATAGCAAGGAGTTCAAATAATTCGGAATTAAAATGCATTTCTTCAAATTTTAAATCAGCTTTCTTTAGTCTATGCAGTAGCAAGTGAACTGCTCCACCCTTTCGTCTGCCGGCGGGTCGGCTACATGAAGGGACGTGACTCTTGTGACTCAACGTCACAACTCGACAACTGTAGACTACTGCATATAAACAGAACAGAATTAGCATTCGTTCTTAATTACAAAATCTTAAGTATGTTTCATAGCTCATGCCAAAGTGTCAAAGAGATTGGTCTTCGCTTCCAGTACCCAATGATGACGCATGCAAAAAAATAAATAAAAAAAAATACTACGAAACAAAGGCGAAGAATCCTCCTTACATGTACATTCACTTTCAGACTAACTTTGCTCAATTCTCTTGTATTTTAACAACCGACATAAGTACAGTTTCTAGAAATCTTGAAACTCCTGAAACTTAGATTATATCTTGGTGTTTTTCAGCGACCTTTTCTGATCCTTTTCGCTCAGATTCGAAATTCTGTAAACAAAATAACAAATCAATCGTTTATTCTTAGTAACAATGGACAAAAAGATCCTCCAGTCATTAGCTTACAATTATCGGACAATGGTGGGCGCCAAGATCCTTCAGGATCTCTCGTTTTAATCTGTAATCTATAATCAGTGAGCTCCACAACAATCCAAAGTAGCATATCTGGGAGCTTTGGGTTTGGGAGCTTTTGAACTGTAGCTTTTGAACTTTAGAGGTGGAGCTTGAGGGAACTGGAACTTGAAACTTCGGAGGGGGAGTTTGGGGGAACTGGAGCTTGGAACTACGGAGTTGGAACTTGGGAACTAGGGAAGTTGGGAAACTTGAAACTTGAACTAGGATGTCCCCTGATTTTGTGCGATAAGGTGATCTTGACAAAAGTGTATCCAAATGTAACATACACAGTAAGATAGGCCTATATTCGTGCCGAGGTGATACAAAATTTGGACACCAATCCGATTAAATCTCCGTTTTAACCAATTAAAAGAGTCTTCATAATTCGGTTCTGCAATGGGTCAAAATGAAACTCCTTTTTCAAAAGATCTTCTACGTTTAGTTATGTCCCCCCAACTATGTTGGGGGGAGACATATAATGTTTGTGCTGTCTGTTGTCTGGTTGGATGTCTGTCCGTCCCCTTACCTTATCTGCAAGATATCTTGAGAACTACTGGATGGAATTTCCCCAAACTTGGATGGAAACTTCATTGAGATAGCCCCCTCATTTGATTAGGTTTTGGTTTGTGTGCATGCATTTCATCCATGTCCGGTATCCGTCCGTCCGTCCATCCACCTGTACATGTATATACAGGCCTTGTCTGCAAGATATCTTGAGAACTGCTGGACGGAATTTCACCAAACTTGGATGGAAGCTTCAGTTGGATAGCCCTCTCCTTTGATTGGGTTTTGGTGTGTGTGCATGCATTCATCCGTGTCCGGTGTCCATGCATCCGTCAATCTACTTGTACATGTACATGTATATACAGGCCTTGTCTGCAAGATATCTTGAGAACTACTGGACGGCATTTCACCAAACTTTGATGGAAGCTTCATTGAGATAGCCCCCTCATTTGATTAGGGTTTGGTGTATGTGTGTGCATGCGTTCATCCGTGTCCGTCCTTCCGTACTTGTACATGTATATACAGGCCTTGTCTGCAAGATATCTGAGAACTACTGGATTGAATTTCACCAAACTTGGATGGAAGCTTCATTGGGATAGCCCCCGCATTTCATCAGGTTATGGTGTATGTGTGCATGCATTGATTCATCCGTGTCCGGTGTCCGTCCATCCGTTCATCTACTTGCACATGTAAAGAACTACTGGATGAAACTTCACCAAACTTGGATGGAAGCTTCATTGAAATGACCTTATGATCAAATTAGGTTTTGGTGTGAGCTAGGGCTTGCGTGTGTCCATGGAAAATGTGCTTATCTGTCTGTCCAATTTTTGTTCACTCCATATCTTGGAAACTACTGAAAGCAGATGCACGAAACTTCTATACGGTACAGCATGTATACTATAGGTGTGGCTTTTGTGTGTTTTGCATCTTTCCTATTAATGCGATCAGTTTCGTAATAGTTGATGCTTCTCAATTACATGTATTTCACATTGGTTGGACCCTGTAGATGTCGACAATCCACTCATTGCTATATAAATCCCGACTCCTCACTGGGTTACTGCAACAATGAAAATCGCCTCATTGCAATTAATGTTTTTAGATGCGCAGCTTTGTTTAGGATACTTATTGCTACATTCATTTTATAGCACTTTCCCTTAAATTATGTGCCCACACAAGGCAAGGTGGGAGGTTGGGGGAGACGTGTGTTTTTGCTTAAAACAACAACCCGCATAGGCTTCGTGCCGGAGCGGTAACTCAAGGGTTAAAGCGGAACCTCTAGTTTGTTTTGTTGTTGTTGTCATATTATAATATCGAGCGATCTGTTGAGCTCCTATTCCACAGTACATGAGTGGGAAAACACCTGTTATGGAGGTTTGTATGCTGATAATTCAACATTTAAGGTGGCTCCCTGGTTTCGGTACAATGTCATGTCATTTTCTGATATTTTTTGTATAGTCCTATATCAGAAAATTATATAAAGATTGGGTATTAGCGTATTACTTTTTTTCTATATTTCAGCTTGTATAATGTCTACCTGCAAACTGGTACAATATGAATACATGTATTATGTAAAACACCCAATACTTGAGATATAATTGTTTTCAGAATATTCAAAAGTCATGTCAATTTACTCATGTTTTCAATATGTATTCCTTATAACATGTAGATTTTTAATAACTCAAATTTAAGGTAGGTCACCATTCAAAAAATGGCATGGATGGTGTCTGAATCTACCTACTCCTACACTTTTTCCCGCCATTTTGCATGAAGTCAACAATGCAACTTTATGACGTCGAAAAATGCCACTCCAACAAGGAGTTTGCCATCCGACGTCATGATGTCACAAGGGGTAATTTATTAATTGCTTACAAAACGAGCCGCTGAAACGTAAACACTGCATGTCAAAGTATCTCATTTTATCCATTCGCTCACAAGATGTTGAGTATGTTCACAAGAGAGGTAATTGGTATTCGCAAAAAACTGTGCAGAACAGTCATTCTTGAAACGAGGGAGGCACCTGAAAGCGTGGTCAAACAAGAAGCAGCACAAATCAAAACGAGAGATCCTGAAGGATCTTGGCGCCCACCATTGTCCGATAATTGTAAGCTAATGACTAGAGGATCTTTTTGTCCATTGTTACTGAGAACAGACAATTGATTTGTAATTTTGTTTACAGAATTTCAAATCTGAGTGAAAAAGATTGAAAAGGGCCACTGAGAAACACCAAGATATGATAATAAGTTTCAGGAGTTTCAAGATTTCTAGAAACTTTACTTATGTCGGTTGTTATAATACAAGAGAAATGAGTGAAGTTAGTCTGAAAGTGAATGTACATGTACCTAGGATCCTTCGCCTTTGTTTTGTAGTATTTTTTTTATTTATTTTTTTTGCACGTGTCATCATTGGGTACTGGAAGCGAAGACCAATCTCTTTGACACTTTGGCATGAGCTATGAAACATACTTCAGATTTTATAATTAGGAATGAATGCTAATTCTGTTCTGTTTCTTGGGCAATTTTGAGATATCTCTTTTAAGATACCATGCAGCTGCATGTTAATTATTGTGTTTGTAACTGTTTCTTATTCTATTCACTGTTGTCTGTCATCTTGTAATTGTACATGTATGTGTAATATGTCTGTTGGGAGAGGCGTTCAAATAGGCTCTGCCTGTTCGCCGATCCCTGTTTCCTGGTGAAATAAATATACGGTTTAAATCAAGATACCATGCTCGAAAATAGTAAGATGGTACAATAATGCTTAATACTGGAGGGATCCGGTCCGCGCAGTAATGTTGAAACTTCAAAAGTGCCTGGATCCTGATTATCTCCCTTGGATCGAAACATCCAGTAGTCTACAGTTGTCGAGTTGTGACATTGAGTCACAAGACTGAGGTCGGCATACGAAACGATGGAGCAGTTCACTTGCTGCTGCATGGACTAAAGAAGGCTGATTTAAAATTGGAAGAAATACATTTTAATTCAGAATTATTTGAACTCCTTGATATCAAAGGTGAAGGTACGGATATCCTCTATAGTCAATATATAGAATATGCACCACCATTCGATCCGCCGACTCTTGTGATGGAACGTCACTTGAGAATACCAAATTAATTTGGAGCGTAACTTGGATTTTCGAATCTGACCAAAAAAGGTATCTTGCACTAATAGGCCCCATGTGAGACCTGTGACCAAATTTCAGAAAAATCCATGAAATATTTCCCAAGAATTCACGGTAACAATGTTTCGAAGGGAAATTCAAGATGGCCGCCTTGTGGCCATATTGGATCTTCGATTCGGACCGAAAAAGGTACCTTGCACAACTACACCATAAGGGGAACCTGTGTACCAAATTTGAGAAAGATCCATGCAGTACTTCCTGAGAAATCGCGATAACGAATGTGCATGGGAAAATCCAAGATGGCCGCCTGTTTTGCCATATTGAATTTTCGAATCGGACCAGAGAAGGTATCTTGTACAACTAGACGACAAGGTGAACCTGACTGTGTACCTAATTCAACAAAGATCAATGCAGTAGTTCCTGAGAAATCGCAATACCAAAGTTTCATGGGGAAATCCAAGATGGCCGCCTGATGGACATATTGGATATTGGAATCGGACCAAAAACAACTAGACCCCAAGGCGAACCTGTGTAACAAATTTGAGAAAGATCCATGCAGTAGTTCCTGAGAAATCGCGATAACAAGGTTTCATGGGGATTTTCGAATCGGACCAGAAAAGGTTTCTTGCACAACTAAACCCCAAAGGGGAACCTGCGTAACAAATTGGAGAAAGATCTATGCAGTTGTTCCTAAGAAATCATGATAAAGTTTTACGGGAAAATCCAAGATGGCTGTCTGGTGGCCATATTGGATTTTCGAATCGGTCCAGAAAAGGTATCTGCACATCTAGACCCCAAGAGGAACCTGTGTACCAAATTTCAGAAAGATCCGTGCAGTAGTTCCTGAGACATCGCGATAACAAGGTTTTACGGGAAAATCCAAGACGGCCGCCCTGTGGCCATATTGGATTTTCGAATCGGACCAGAAAAAGTATCTGCACAACTAGGCCCCAAGGGGAATATGTGTACTAAATTTCAGAAAGATCCATGCAGTAGTTCCCGAGAAATCGTGATAGCAAGGTTTCATGGGAAAATCCAAGATGGCTGCCCTGTGGCCATATTGGATTTTCGAATCAGACCAGAAAAGGTATCTGCACATCAAGACCCCAAGAGGAACCTGCGACCAAATTTCAGAAAGATCCGTGCAGTAGTTCCTGAGAAATCGTGATAGCAAGGTTTCATGGGGAAATCCAAGATGGCTGCCCTGTGGCCATATTGGATTTTCGAATCGGACCAGAAAAGGTATCTGCACATCTAGACCCCAAGGGGAACCCATGTACCAAATTTTAGAAAGATCCGTGCCGTAGTTCCTGAGAAATCGCGATAACAAGGTTTCATGGAGAAATCCAAGATGGCCACCCTGTGGCCATATTGGATTTTCGAATCGGACCAGAAAAGGTATCTGCACAACTAGGCCCCAAGGAGAATCTCTGTACCAAATTTCAGAAAGATCCATGCAGTAGTTCCTGAGAAATCGTGATAACAAGGTTTCATGGGTAAATCCAAGATGGCCGCCCAGTGGCCATATTGGATTTTCGAATCAGGCTAGAAAAGTTATCTGCACAACTAGACCCCAAGGGGAACATGTGTGCGACATTTCAGAAAGATCCGTGCAGTAGTTCCCGAGAAATCGCGATAACAAGAACTGTTTACGGACGGACGACGGACTGACTGACTGACTGACGATGGACCACGGACGAAAGGCGGTTTGATGGTGGGCTAAAAAATCACGCCTAAACAAGTATTTTTCTGAATTAGGTTTGTCCTTTTTGGACGCGGTAACTCTTCATAGACGAGGGCGGACTACTGATTGTCGGATCTGACACCTGTATCAAAGGATGTATTATAAGTTGGTTAATACTAATAACCTAATAAGAACAGACTTATGTAGAATTGTCACCAGACGTTACCAAAATAGTTTTATCGAGTTGGCCTATCCTTCAGAGTGCGATTTGCAACCGGTAATCTACAGTTGTATACCTATTCATTTCAGCCGGTCCCTCCAGTCAAACTTCTGGTGAACAAGGGCTGACCTGCAGTCGCACAGGTACCACAGGTATGCATTGTTAACTTTGTGGTGATTAAAATTAAGCCCGCCATACATTGTTGGTTCATTAACCCTATCACACAGATATGGTCATACCGATGGTTAAACAACTCTATTATACATGTAGTGGTTGTTGGTTATATGTACTCTTATATAAGTTGTGAAACCACTGAAAAGCCATCACAGAAATGAATAGACGTGACGCTATACGACCAGACATGTTTGAACTAAAATGTAACCAGACGACGAACGGAACCAACAATTGCACAACACATCATATGGCTTTAGGGCTCAACCACTAAAAAAAATAGTCTCGATCCGTTAACCCCCTCCAGGCAACCTCTGCCATATTTGTTGTAGCATTAAATATAATTTTCTTAACTCCTTTTCAATATTCGAGTTCACTCTTTGTGGACTAACTCTGCTGGCAGTCATGAAAACAATTATCAAACACATTAAAGTGAGATTTACTATGGGACAAGAATGATTGTGATAAGTGACTGTACTACATTCACACAGAATACACCCAACATGCCCAATGTTATAGCATGTATAGTGGGATTCACCATGGGACAAGGACGATTGTGATAAATGACTGTACTATACATTCACACGGAATTCACCCAAAGTTATAGTGGGATTTACTATGGGTCAAGGACAATTGACTGTACTACATTCACACAGAATACACCCAATGTCATAGTGGGATTTACTATGGGCTGTTTCATAAAAAAAAGTACATGGGGGGACAGAAGGCACTTTATTTTTGACCCCACCACCCATGTAATTAAATATAATTTTACCCCCACCACCCATATTATTGAATATAACATGTAACCCACATAAATGCCATTATGTTTATCCATCGGGCAACCACCCATGTAATTATACAACTCTTTTACCCCACGACCAATACGTAAATATATAAAGTGCCTTCTGTCCCCCCCCCCCATGTACTTTTTTCTGGAACAGCCCTATGGGACAAGGACGATTTTGATAAATGACTACTACATTCACACAGTATACACCCAATGTAACTTATAGTGGGATTTACTATGACACAAGGACGATTGTGATAAATGACTGTACTATATACATTCACACGGAATACACCCAAAGTTATAGTGGGATTTACTATGGGACAAGGACAATTGTGATAAATGACTGTACTACATTCACACAGAATACACCCAATGTTATAGTGGGATTTACTATGGGACAAGGACAATTGTGATAAATGACTGTACTATACATTCACATAGAATACATCCAATGTTATAGTGGGATTCACTATGGGACAAGGATTTTGATAAATGACTACTACATTCACACAGAATACACCCAATAACAGACTCTTACCCATTACAAGACTATAAAATAATTGCCACTTGTATATCATCTCCTTCACTTGCACAAAAATTTGACCTAGGAGTGGGAAGTACCATTGATTAACTGACCCTCATTGATTTTATTCATACCAGAATATAACTTTTATGTCTGTGGTGAATTTGTATTTCTGTTTTGCTTAGTTTGCAAATATTAATGATTCATGATAACATATTTGGTCTCTGGCCGGACTTGAACCGACATCTTCTCACGACTCACAACTGAGTCGAGATATATAATACCTTATACCACAGAGACTGCATAATATACCATGATCATTTATGATACAGATGTGGGGAATATCTATCAGAATATGTAAAGCTTTGGTTATGTCAATAAATTGAATGCATACATGTACACATGGTACAGTACATTTACAGTTGCATACCTGTCCTCCCTTCACCATCTTACCTAGCCAAGTTTGATACCATTAACTACAGGATAGTTTTAGGCTAGGTTTTCTCAGCGGAACAGCAATGTCTTATATATCCAATTTCATACAACCTAACATTGTGATACCTACACTCGCCATTTCAGTCAAGATTGTGTATGGTGGTTCATAGTAGGCTACCTAGTGAACTTGGCTGGTGAAGATTTTGCTGCATAATGAATCATCTGTGATGCATTGTTCCAGCCCATTCATAATCTATAATAAAATTAAGATAGCTTGACAAATTGTCTCAAAAGCATAATGCCACTGAACCATTATTAACTGTTACGCTGCTGACTTCTTCTTTATGGTGCACTGCAAAAGTTCCCATTTTCACCATGTATTACACGATTACACCCGGGTTTTATGAGCGAAAATATCATTCATAGATGTGTGCCAAGATTTGCCTCACGTAGCAGCTGGTCCATAATGGTTCGGTCAACGTTTATTTGATTTCATTTTATGCCGAAATATATAAAATTGTCAGCGTAAATAAAATTTATTGGAAGAGACTGCAGTATTTTTGGTATAATTGCGGTCGGAAATGGCGAATTATGAGGAATTACAGCGGAAAATCTGGGTTTTTCAGCTGCCTTTCTCCCGCGTCTTTTCCAACTTTTCGTCCGCCATTTGTAGCGTGTGACGTCTCATTGGAAAGGGAATTCCTTATAGTTTCTGATTAGAGCCTTGAATTCGTCCGATGGCCAATCAAACAGACGATAACATCGAAAATAGGCAAGAGGTCTTTCCCCGTTTCTCTTGGTAACGCTACCAGACGATCGAGATATCGGTTCCTTGATTGGATAAGCGTGGTCGTGTGACCTAACATCGAAGCGATCATTGGCCAGAGACTTTTAACTGGGTCAAGCCGATCTAGAGAAGACGCCATTTTTCTGTAATCGCCAAGAATTACGTGACGTTCAGGTCGACAGAAATGTAAAAATAAACTTCGTTGCGATGATTTCATGGTAATCCGCACTATGGAAATATAAAATGATATATTTTGTAAGGGTTTTCTGTAAGTATTTTATATTTTCTGAGCGGTTTCTTGACAATGTTTTATGGAAAATCGCGGTATTTTTAATTATTTTTTATTTTTATTTCTTCCTCCCGACTTCGTTATTCCGAGACAGAATATGAAGTTTACATCCAGGAAATCAGGACAGACTTAGCTAACAATATATGTATGGTTTGTATTAGGTTTCATGCATGGTAAATTTGAAAATAGCGATTTTAGACAATGGTACGCGAAGACCGACAAGTTCAGGGCCACGCTTCTGGGCCCGCCGCAGTCTACACTGGGGCCACTATGCTGGGCCCACCGCAGCGTAACAGTTAACAACAACCATATCAGTGTATACAATATTATTATCTGATGTGAAATATTTTGCAAATGCATCAAAATGAAACCTAATTTAATACATATTTACCATCCTTTATCCTGAGATGATGTGTCCTGCATTCTGCATGGTTGTCAGAATGTTCCCCACCATGGGGTTGGATAGCTGGAGTTCCCTACAGCCAAATCTGGCAGTTCAGGTCAGGATTTGTCAGGCCGCAAGAGAGAGGAGCGCTGGCTTTGACAGCATTTTCATATTTCAGACATCTGGCTGCTTTGTTCATCTCACTGTGCTGAAACAGAAAAAAAGGCCATCAGAGTTATGTTATAAAGTGCTAATTCCTCTAATAATTCAATCACCCCAAAAGAATTCAATTGCCCCCATTAGAATTCAATCATCTGATTAGAATTGAATCATCCCATTATAATTCAATCAAACCATAACAATTCAATCACCCTATAGATTGGAATTCATTCATCACATTAGAATTCAATCACCCTATTAGAATTCCATCACCTCATTAAAATTCAATCTCACCATTCATGCCATTAGAATTCAATCACCCTATTAGAATTCATTCATCACATTAGAATTCAATCACCCCTCAATCAGCTGTTCTGAGAACTTTGATAAACCTTTATAATCATACAGTGGGTTTTCTGTGGGATTTTGTCAACTAATGAATTTGATTACCTCATCCCCCTGATTTTTTTTGGTGGAACTTTCACTTAACCAGACATATAGGGGTCATTCAAGTACTAGGTAAGCAAAAAATGGATTGTTTGACCCCCTGCCATACGCAAAATTTAACCCAGCGCACATAGGAAAAAATCCAGATTTTATACCCCTCGCCCCTCCCTTCTCCTTGCTGTGTACCATACGTAATACTTGAATGCCCACTTAGGGGAATTATCACAACATGAACAGATAAACCAACAAAACACTCTATAGTGAATCAATGCAGATGCTCGCATGTCTTATGATGAATGTGAAATGGAGAGGTGCGGTGCCTTAATTATCCACTTTTAATATGTTCAATAGCATGTTACTTAGTATTAATATCAATGTAAATACAGCCATCATGGTCATTGTCATGTCCAGTTCATCTGAATTCTAGTTTCTGTGCCTTGTACTGATAGTATAGCAGTAGATTGACTTTCAGCCTACTGTACCACACAAATCTTCCTCAAATGTTTTGTACATGTATATCACCATTTCTCACCATTTTTCAAAGTAGAGTTTTTGGTCTTGTCAAATGTGTAGTTCACTGGTGCATAGATTGGTGATTCATAGCTGCAACTGCACTGTACTCAGTACCAGATTCGATGCAGCCGAAATTCAATGTAACAATACTGGAAGAAATATAAAAATCTCATTACACTGATACTATAGCTGTTGCCTGCAGCCAAATCTGGCAATATCTGAAATATCTGCTTATCTGAAATATCTCCCAGTTTATCAGTGGTTGTTTTTTTTTGTACTCCACCAATGATGGTGTTCCATAAAAGAATAACTATTTTGTATGGCTGAATGGTATTACTATACTCACACTTTTTTCATCTAGACATGATTTTTTATAAATTTTTGAGCAATTAACTTTGAAAGCATGTTCCAATTGAAGAATGGAATTGTCCCCCCTGATGTGAGTTATTCTTGCATGATTACCTCCCTTCGACTGTCTGCTTTTCTGTTGGGTAAAATTTATACAATACAAGCCACTGGCTACTAGTTAAACACATTGACATTATGTAACTTTCATTTGTACATGTATACCGGACTTAATGATAAACTATGGAAACATGTCCTTGATCTCTGTCACCCTTAGGGACAATATTTCCATGGTTAGAATGATCTGCGAAAAGTATAGTTCCATATACTAGCACTGAGAAATGAGGATAGCTTCCCCACACCTAAAATAGATGGTGTTAACCGTTCATGTAAAAACAGCAGACCAGGGCAGCTGCAGTACTGGGTCATTGAATTAAATTATTAATGCTTGAATGACCTCACTGTGGTGCATCTGAATCCCAATTTGATAACATGATATAGACATGATACATGTAGACACAAATTTACTGGCATGATGCAGATTCATGAGAAAAATGAGACTGACAAAGTCCCGATATCCTGGAATACCACTGGTTTTCATGCTCCAGTGATTCCAGGCACCCTTTAATTTGCTGCGATCTTGGTGGTGCTCAATATATCAGGAAAATGCTTTTAACTGGCAACACTGAACAGGCAGACATTAGAGGATATGCATGTGTCTGACATCCTTCAGTATAGGGCTAATGTGCTTCTTTGTACAATTTTGTCATATTTCAGGACAAAATTGATTCTTAGCTAGTTTTTGTCCTGCACACAATACAAATGGATAGAAATGTGTTTAGAACCTTGCAGGACAATGCACAATTATTTCAACAGGACATGTCTTGCAGTTTAATGTAAATTTCAAGCCCTGTGTTTTATAGTCGGAAATATGTATGATTGAAGGTTAACAAATCATTCATGACCTTAAGCATTTAGGAGAAATCTGCCCGACATTACTCGATCACCCTACTTAATCGACAAGTATGATTGTAGGTGAATGTACCAGTCCATTTGTCATGTGATCATGAACTGTAGATACGATCACTTTACATTGGAGCCGGATAACAGCTGCAATGCTAGGGCTGTTCCAGAAAAAAATACATGGCGGCCCGGGGGACAGAAGGCACTTTATATATTTACGTGTGGGTCGTGGGGTAAAAGAGTTACAAAATTACATGGGTGGTTGCCCGATGGATAAAGTGAGTTATGTGTAGTGATTGGTTACATATTATATTCAATAATATGGGTGGTGGGGCTAGAGTTATATTTGATTACATGGGTGGTGGGGCAAAAAAGTGACTTCTGTCCCCCCCCCCCATGTACTTTTTTCTGAAACAGCCCTTATGAGGCAACATATGATTGTATATCAGATATGTCGACAGTCCATGGTAGCTACCATTTCTCTTGGCAACAGTCCATTTGGCTCATCATTGGCAAAGGTTAGACGGTTCACGTCAGTTAGGATTGACCATATTTTGACCTACCATGGACTGTCGATCGATCCGATGATGATACCATGGACTGTCGTAATATCAGACAGACAGAGAATAAACTATTAATGATTCATATTCCTCTTAAACACAAGTGAAAGGAATCGAGAGATGAATGAGTCAGTGATACATGAGGCAGGTAGTAAGTTCCCACGTGTTCATTTTGTGCTCTTTTTCTCACACTATAATTCGATGCTAAAACCTAACATGGACTGTTCACCAACAGCTAACAAGAGTTCAATTGAACCCAAAATACGCCCTTAAAAAAATACAGTCGATAAACAACATAAAGGCCTGGAGCGATATTTGTAGGAGCAAATAGAACTCCAGTTAATCTTACTCTGCGGGGGTGCATATTCCCCTACCCCTGGTTATGCGCTTATGTACATGTATGTATCAGTAACTTTAAAACTAAATTTTTGTTACCATAAAGCTGCAAAAGTAAGCTCATCAGCCTGATCAATTGGGTCGAAATGACAGTAGGTGCCAAATACAAGGATTTCAGACTAAAATCAAGAGGAGAAGAAAATGTCGAATCAGCTCAAAAACAGTTTGTGCACATGGTACCGACCATATGTACCAAATTTCAAAAGAATCCATCGAAAAGTCTGAGACGAGTTGCGTTCACGAGGACAGTTATGTGGGAAATAAAAGATTTCAGACCAAAATCAAGGGGAGTAACTCAAGAAACTGTTGAATGAACTCGAAAAAGGTTTGTGCACATGTGCACTCGGCACCCATCATGTGTACCTAATTTCAATAGAATGCAATGAAACCCCTAGGACAAGTTTCGTTGGCAAGGACTGTAGGTGCCAAATAAAAGTATTCCAGACTAAAATCAAGGGCAGATAACTCAAGAAAACGTCAAATCGGGTGGAAAAAATTTCCTGCACATTTACACATGGTACCGATCAAGTGTACCAAATTTCAGAAGAATCCATTGAAAACTCTGGGACAAGTTGCGTTGACGAAGACAGTAGGTTCCAAATACAAGGATTTCAGACAAAAATCAAGGGGAGTAACTCAAGAAAACGTTGAATCGGGTGGAAAAAATTTCCTGCACATTCACACATGGTACCGATCAAGTGTACCAAATTTCAGAAGAATCCATTGAAAACTCTGGGACAAGTTGCGTTGACGAAGACAGTAGGTTCCAAATACAAGGATTTCAGACAAAAATCAAGGGGAGTAACTCAAGAAAACGTTGAATCGGGCCGAAAACAGTTCGTGCACATCTACACATGGTACGGATCATGTGTACCAAATTTCAGAAGAATCCATTGAAAACTCTGGGACGAGTTGCGTTGACGAAGACGGTAGATGCCAAATACAAGGATTTCAGACCAAAATCAAGGGGAGTAACTCCTGAAAATGTCGAATCTGGCCGAAAAAAGTTCGTGCACATCTACACATAGTACCGATCATGTGTACCAAATTTCAGAAGAATCCATTGAAAACTCTGGGACGAGTTGCGTTGACGAAGACAGTAGGTGCCAAATACAAGAATTTCAGACCGAAATCAAGGGGAGTAACTCCAGAAAATGTCGAATCGGGCCGAAAAAAGTTCGTGCACATCTACACATGGTACCGATCATGTGTACCAAATTTCAGAAGAATCCATTGAAAACTCCGGGACGAGTTGCGTTGACGAAGACAGTAGGTGCCAAATACAAGGATTTCAGACCGAAATCAAGGGGAGTAACTCCAGAAAATGTCGAATCGGACCGAAAAAAGTTCGTGCACATCTACACATGGTACCGATCAGGTGTACCAAATTTCAGAAGAATCTACTGAAAACTCTAGGACGAGTTGCGTTGACGAGAAAAAGTTAACGGACGGACGGACGGACGGACGGACGACGCCATACCATAATACGTCCCGTCAAATTTGACGGGCGTATAAAAACACCTCCTACCGCAAAAATGTTTGAAATTTTTGAAATAGCAATAACCCTACATTTGGTGACAATATAGTACGATATCTCTCCATCAAAAAATGACACCAGTAACCATACCTGTCATCGATATGCTGAGAATCGTTCATTTTTGGCTGTGGTCACTGTCATCTGGTCAGACAGACGTCCATGCTTGATAACGGAAGCACAGAAAAACCTACCATTGACTGTGATTTGACATGTGACCGGCGGTGTTTACCTATAATCATACTTGTCGATTCAGTAGCATGTCAATGCCTCATAGACAGGATGACAGGAATCATTAGGATGTCACATGACAATCTGAGCATGTCGTACCAATGAAATGTATCTCGATCTTAGTTTTCCATTAGTCCGACTCACCGTTAAACCATATTGGGCAAATTGTTACAATAATATGGTTACCTGTGTGTATTTGTAGTTCCCTCACAGCTGACTCCTGGTTCAACAGTATCAGTTGATGCCCAAAAAGTGAAAGGTGAGTATCCTTAAATGTTTGCCAAACCTATTGGAAAAATAAAAAGATAAAACATGAACAGGCCAGAATATTGCCATCCTCGCGAGCCAGTGTATCGATCGATCTATTGAGATCGATACAATGGCTTGGTTAGTTACCCATGCGAGTTCTGGATATAAATAGATGAAGGGGTTTCCCCTGAATCAACCCAATCAGTGAACGTGCTAAGCTGGTTGATTAGGCCAATCCGCTGCGTGGTATGAGATGTGACAGGTTTCAATTTCATCGCGGGCCAAACTGATTTGATGTCAAGCGGAAATTGACATCGGAAGTCAAAGCAAAAACAGCAAGCTGGGAATACCGACATGCTAATTCAAAACAAGCGCGGGGGATGAAATGTACGAGATTGTATAATAGAGGCATCGATTCAAGAACTCATTCGATTCACCAAAAATGTCCAGGTATACATGGTATAACCTCTGCGAGGATTTAGGATTTACCTGGACTTGTGAAGATGGAATATTGCAGGCTTTGTTAACTCTTTGCCACATGGAGGCTTACTACCATTGCCCCAATGGTGACACCATTTGACACCCCTTCCTACATGTAGTCCATGATGACGCCATTTGACGCCTTATGTAATCAATTAATTAATTAACCTCATTAAATAATATATATTTCAGAAAATATTAAACATGCTAAATTACTGGTCACTGTAAAAATGATAGAAAAAAAACCTTTGACCCAAATCCCCCAATAGATTTGTACCGGACAATTTACAGGTGATCACCGAAAAGGTCTATGGGGCAGCCTAGAAAAGCCTGTATGGTTTAGAACGGGGTGTCAAATGATATCAACATGGGGCAAAGAGTGAAGATCTATACACTGATTTGGTTAGTTTAAGCCAAAGCAGTTCTGGATATAAATACAACAAGGTGTTTCCTCTAAATCAAACCAATCAGTGAACGCGCTAAAGCTAGCTGAATCCGCAGAGGGGCATGAAATGTGACTGGTTTATATTTCATGTATACCTGGCTGGCCAAACTACTTTGATGTTGGGCTGAAATCAACATTGGAAGTCAGAGCAAAAACTGCAGCCTTGGGATACTGACGTGCTAATTCACAACAAACTTGTGCAGACTTGGACGAAATGTATGAGAGAGAGGCACTGACTCAAGAACTCATTCAATTCCCCCAAAATGTCCAGGTAAACCCCCTGCGAGGATTTCAGATTTACCTAGACTTGTGAATATGGATGTCACGATAAAAATGCAACGAACAGCCAGACAGCTTGTCGTAAGAGGCGACTAACTGAGGCATCCGTGGGGTTCCCGGGTGTAAAAAGGAATAGAACCCAAGCACTCGTGTGGTTCTCGTGTGTGAAAAGGGCCCAACGTCGTGGTATGACTGAATTATAGTTGAAAGCGATGCTATTTAAATCATATTCACCCTCTCACTCACTGCAAGGAACAGCACATTTTTTTTGGAATAGACTATATATCTAAACAGTTGTCAAAGCAAGTTGTGAGACTATATTTTCTGTCCTGTGACGTCGGTCCACAAAATTAATAAAACGAAACTCTTCTGGGAATAACACACATATATTTACCATTCATTTACCATTCAATTGTAACGCCTTAGGCCATTGTCACTTAATTGGTTGTTTAGCATGACCTTGATTTTTTTAAATACACGTGCTAGATGCTATAATTAGCTATAATTATTTATTATTAATTATTAAATTGCAAACCAAATGTATATGAACATAAAGAAAATGAGTAAGTTTTACAAATGAAAATGTAAATCCAGAATTTTGAGAGAAATACATGTACATGTAATCAAAATCCAAATCCCTCATCTATTTCAATTATTTGCCCTCAAAATATAGACGAGGGCTGGTCATGCTATAAACAACTAATCAAGTGACAACATTTGGTCATACCATGCTTGATTTGCAGATCGCGCACATTGCTTAAAAAAAATTTCAACCGTCTTTTCACCAATATCAAGGTACCGGTACACCCCAAGTTTGAAGTTCATCGGTTAAATCGTTCACGAGTTATTGTTCGGACAAGAAAATCTTATGGAAATACGGACACCGGTGTTTCTAAGTCACCCCTCTCTTACTAAGTAGCGAGGGACAAAAAACATGTAAACTTGTGATCTTATTGCCCTGGCATCAATGTAAATTGGTCAGCCACCTAGGCCCTGGAAGCTCAAGGGTTCTAGATGGCTGGAAATGCATTCAAACCCATTTCTGACAGTTAAATGTCTAAAATATTATTCACAATTCAACCCCAGATTTATATATTTTCAAGAAAAAAAAATTTAAATGTTACACATGGCCCATGTGATGAAAAAAATAACTACCGGCCAGAGTTTACTGAGCTGTCTCACGATGGGGTGGGATGGATTTTTTGGCTAAATATCTGAATTCGGAGGAAATCCATTCAGAATCAAAACAAATCTCCAATACCTCACATGTTATTCTCATAGTGCCCATAGTGACAATGTTACAAAATTGCAAGCCCAATGTCAAATTGTGCTTTAGGGAAAAATACTGTATTGGAGGTTTTCTTTGATCCTGAACAGATTTCCTTCAAATTTCAGAATAAAAATGCACATATTACATATAGATAGGCCCTACTGTGGAGAATTTCACCCAAAATTTTGTGTTATACATGTAGGCCCTACATGTACAAATCCTCTTCACCCAAAGTACAGTTCAGAAAATTTGCAACGGGGATTGCCAATCATCCAATCATATTCTGTGATTACCACTTCCTGTTTGTCGAGTTCGGCTCAGTTAACCAATCATCAACTGACAGAGAACGCACTTTGCGGGTACAGGGGTCAAATTTACACCTGTCTATCTGTCCCTGACAGGACACAGGGTGCGAAATAGCCATTTGCCCGATTGCCCGGGCCAACTAGATTTTTTTTCGGGCAACCTGTTTATGACAGACGGTGGTCCGGCGGGCAACCTCGTTTTTTGGTGGAAAAACAGAAAAAGTCTGCAAGTCTGTTGATACGATTGTCTCATATCATACAAGGACTATTCGCTAGGCTCAAAAGAAGGCTGTGTTGGAAGAGTTTGATGTCGGCAAACAGTTTTGGTCTTGGGAAGATGGCAAACTGAATGTTGACGTACGGTAACGAAAACTGGACACCGCATAATTCAGTTGCCAATAACGAAACTACATCCAAGGTTGACTTTGTTGATGGTTCACAAAATTTACTGTTAATCCTTTTCTGATGACTATTATCGAACATAAACAGCTACAAATATATATTTACCTCAAGGCTAGATGAGATAACATTGAAAATTTGTGATTTGCACATGGTCTGTCAGCCATCCAATCTCGAAACCAGAGCTATCCGGTCCTGTCCTCCCTACTAGGCCCTGGGACGGCGCTCAGGCGTACGATCGATCATTGGCGAGCACATAAAACCCCAGAATTCAGAACATAACGAGGGCGTCTCTGTGGAGATAATGTCGATGTCCCGACGTCATGTATGTTACGAGCGCGTCTGCGCGATGACGGACTCAACATGCATTCTTGCGAAAATTTTCTATTATGACGTCGAGACGCCATGACTCGTGACTGACGTTTCACAAGGAATTGGATATGTTCCAATGGAACAGGAAGAGGACGCGTGCATTATGGGACCCACTTTCAGTGAGCGTGGTCCCAGGGCACGGTGGGTATCCAAACAGATCTCTACCAGTGCAAACGATCTCTACCCGTAATGAAATTATCTCTACCGGTGCGTGAAGCGAGAAATTGTTAGATTTTGGATAGGAGCATGCCCGGTCAAGGCAAAATAATCAGCCAAGTACCGAAAAGGTCTGTAAACCACATAGCACAGCGTACCCATATGAGTATCGAGATTTATAGCACGTGCATGCTAAAGCCTGATGTATTCTCGTTATTTTTTAATTTGGGACACAGGATTGCCATGTCGATTTGGAGAATCGACTCCATCATCAAAGAATGGTCTATTTTAGGGCATATCTGACTGTACACCAGCTGTGTTTGTCCCTTCAATTATGGCTTATTGTTCAGGTAACTAAAATAATTAAGCTTCGAAGTCGTCCTGTTTGATTGGGAAAAGAATTTCAATCAAAATCACTATTCATTTTACAACGATCTCTACCATGAGTTTGTGATATGCATGTTTTTCTGTGCTGAAGTTGACAACGATCTCTATCAGCGCTTACAGTGTTGGGATAGGCTTACTCTGGGGGATTTATACGCTGAAACCAATGAGTCTACAAAGAAAATCAAGCCCAGGACAAAATCATATTACCATGTTAGGGCGATCCCGCTAAAATGGAGGTAGAAGAGGTCGTTTGCTAAAAAGTAACTTGTTATTTATCTAATTTAATAGGCCAAATATCGGTCAAGCTACTGAAACAACATTGACTGGTTCTTAAAATGGCAAATTAATTAAAGGACAAGGAACAATAGATAGATTAATGCGCCTGAAGTTTTGGAGCATTGATGACGACGGAATCAAAGTTATTTCCTCCATTTTATAGAGCGAGATCGCTCAAACATGGCAATATGATTTTGTCTTAATTGATTTTCGTATATATTTATTGATAAGGGTCTCCCTAACATGATTACGTTGGGGGAAAAGAACAGCATGCTATCAACACGCTGATGCTTTCGACGAAAAGATACATTTACCGGTACACAAATAAAGGCGATTTGAAATTGAAAAAAAAGAGATGGTACGATAAGGCGGCAGTTTACGTGGTGCGGTTGAAATAGAAAAAAATAAACTGACTCCATTTAGGTCATTTTTTTCAGAAAATAGTACATGCTACGAATTCCAATTTCATGTCATAACTATACGTAATCATAAAGCGATCGATGTAGAACTTTCACAAATTGTGTTCATATATTTTCTATTGCCATATCACACATTTCATCTTTCTGATGAGAGATGTTATCAGGGGAGTTAATGACCTCGCGAAAACTATGGAGATAGAAACTCTTGAAGCTTTATACAGTGAAACCTGAGAACTCCGACCACTGGAAACACCGGAACCTTGTCAACACCGACCAAACTCTCCGGTCCTCTTTTTCTCTAATGTTAATTGCCTATACCAAGACCCTGAATACACCGGAACCTGTCCCCATCGGAACCGACTGAGTTTTTAAATGCAAACCTATCTAAACAATGTTAATTGGCCCTGAAAACACCGACGCTGCATGCTATCCGACCGACTGACAACTCACGCGCCAGGAGGTCGGTCGGTCGGCCGTCGACTCAGCTATAATCCGCTTAGAACATTCAGCACGCCCAAACATGTACCAGTCAATTACACGAGGTGTTTGTTTGCGCCTTGCGCAAATCCACGCCATGACGAGCATAACAAAGGATATGATCGTGAAGGAGCAGAGCAGGAAAGAGAAATCCACGCTCGATAGGTTTTTCACTAAATATTAAAGTGCTACAACTGACAATTATTACATGTATTCAAATATTTAAGTTCATTATATTATTGTTTTGGCGTATTTATATATTTCGCATTGTGTTGACTTGAGTGCTATAGACCCGACACCTTACGTGACCTACATTGTATCGCAGTTGCGTCATCTTATAGACTTTCCTTCATAACATCTTGTATATATTTTCATCATAAATGTGCATTGTAAATATAAACGATCAACATCATTCATAGTATTGCATATAATTTATTTATTTTGTGTGTCGAATAAAAAGTATTGTAGCAGTCCTCGTATTAGCCTACTTCCTTCCTTAAGCGTTGTTGTTGTTGTTGTTGTTGTCGTCTCTCAGCCAGACGCCAATATCATCAACCCTGAGAAAACCGACACACTGTCAAAACCGACATATTTCTCCGGTCCCGTGCAAGGTCGGTGTATCCAGGTTTCACTGTACATAAAAAAGTGGATCGACGACCCACACAATTATTCGATGATAAAAAGATCGCATGACGGGAAACTGTGTTAAAAATATCAGCATAGCTTCCATGACGGTTTCTGAGTTTGGAGATTGTTTCGTAGTCTTAAAATGCAATTTTCAACACCATACATTTGGATTAAATGTAAATTCAGATAAAATTTATTCATTTATTATCGACTTTCCGTTGTGTTTATGATCCAATAAAAACAATGCACACTGATATATCTGTAGGCCTATGCCTCGAATTCCTCGCCTTGCTGCGCAGAAAATGTATTTTCCATGATATCGGCAAAAACATGTGTGACGTGATGATATTGGCGGGTATATACAGAAAAATCTAGATCTAAGACCATTTATTTTCTTCAAGTTGTTCTACTGATGAACACCTCCGCTACTCACACCACAAAATCCAGGGTTGGTCACCGGACAACGTTTCCATTCTCAGAAAGTGTTAAATTGAAATTGTTGTATTTAACACTATAAATGCCCAAGAATTGACAAAAAGCTTTGAAAAAAAAGTTTTATATCCGGCATTATATTGCAGTATGATGAGCAATACAACACTATACAAGTGTTAAATTCAGCCTAGTAAAGTGTAGTATAATGTTAGATATTTTTTCAACACTTTCTGAGAGTGTTACAAATATAATAGCTTATATGATGGTGTAACTCCTCGGACATTAATAATGTTAAATAAAACGCTTTCAATTTAAGAGTGTTGAGATCATCTTCATTATATCAAGCCAATTTCTTCGTTCTCACTTCGAACCTTCGGACGAAGGTCACATTGTGTATCGGTACGTAATTTACCGAGCTCCCAATTACAAGACCGAACTGACTCGATCATCTTTCGTGCGTGTGTGTGCAACTTGGCATCAGACAAATCCGCACAATACATCTCTGGTTCTACTAGGCCTGTTCATACGACTTGATTTGTAGATTTTTGTCCAACACTTTTCATGCACCGAACCTGTAGAGATAGTTGTCAGGAATTGGTAGAGATCTTTGTAATTCTAATTACCAAAAAGTACATTGAGCACACATATTTTCACATGAACTTGCTTATTTTTACCCGTATATGTGAAATTTGACTAAAATTTGACAATATTTCGTTATAAAGTAGCCCCTTTCTATCAGGATTTCAATTCAAGACATTAAAGACCGGAAAATTTCATCACATTCTCAATACTGAATTGTCGATGGGGCGAACGGTGTCCCTGATTATGAAATAATCAGAGGACGCACGTTTGAAACAAGAGCGAAATATATTTCCTCGTACATCTAGGCGTACGCTGCGCTATATCATTCCGAGTATTACTCCGGTCTTCCTGGCAAAATAAGCTGAAATTGGTACATACCACTATTCGTAAACCCGCAATGTTAGCTGGTGGAGATCGTTGTGCAGATGGTAGAGATCGTTTGCACCGGTAGAGATCTGTTTGGATACCTACCGTGCAGGGGTTCGTAGGAGCGGCCAATTTTCCAGTGGAGAGCGACCCCTGGTGGCGAGGTCAGCCATCAGGCTCACGGTTATCCCCCCTCAACAATAACATTACATGATTATCTCCCCTGTAAAGTAGCATCTGGATGTAAAAGTTTAACTTTGCAGATGGTCATTCCCAGCGTGA